>JAPYXV010005143.1:0-10780 GCA_028533065.1 Trachops cirrhosus
AAGCTAAAGAACTTATAAGTATGACACATGGACATGAACTAAAGAGGGGGAATGTGGGTAGGAGAGGATGTGCAGGGCAGAGGGGAATGAAGGGGGGAATGGGACAACTGTAATAGCATAATCAATAAAATATATTTAAAAAAACAAAAAAGAAAAAACACATGCTCATTAAATGATATTAATTCATGATAATGACTATCATTCATTTCCATTAACTATTTAAGGCCTGGCCTCTGCCCTTCAAATTTAAAGACTCATGAGAAAGCGAACAAAAAGCTCTGTGTGATGGATGCTCTTTCAAAGCTAACTGTGCACAAGGACCAGCAGTGTGCTGTGCACAGTGATACAGAATATAGACTCCCCACCAAAAGGAGTTAATAATCTTCATAATAATTAAGAAAATAAAATCATTAAACAGACCTTAGAGAGTTTCTAAAATATCCCTTCATTTTGTACTTGAGTAAAGTGAAAACTGGAACAGTTGATCGAGTTGCTCAGATCACACATTATTAGCAGCAGAGCTGGGACTAAAACCCAAGACTCCTTACTTCCAATAATTTACTCATTTATTCCTTCAAGAAATATTTGTTGAGAGTTTTCTATGTTCCAGCCACTGGGGAAATGAAGATGAATAGGAAACACTCTTACTGGTGAGGAACTCACGGTCTGACAGGAGATGCTATCACAAAAGCAGATAAGTACAGAGCACAAGACAAGTGCTTCAGCATCTTCAGAGGGTATGGGAGCAGAACAGGGAGCTGCCTACTCTTCTTTCTTGGGGAGTCAGAAAGGAGGTGACGTTTGTGCTGAGGTTGGAATGCTGAGTAGGAGTTTGCCAGGCAGAGAGAGAGCGATCCCGATAAGATGACCAATATGGAAGTTCCCATTGTCTCCGGTTTTGCTTTCTGGTTTACCCTACTGACAGCCAATAGCTATCTGAAAATATTAAATGGAAATTTTCAGAAAAAAATTTATAAGTTTGAAATTGCACGCTATTCTGTGAAGCATGAGGAAATCTCTCATGAGCTCCTCCATCCTGCCCAGGTTGTGAATCATCCCTTTGTGCAAGGTATCCATGCTGTACATCTGCCTGCCCGTTAGGCACTTAGTGTTTCAGTTATCAGATGGACCGTTGCAGTACCACAGTGCTTGTGTTCAAGTAAACCCTTATCTACTTAATAACATCCCCAGAGTGCAACAATGTGGTGCTGGCAATTCAGATATGCCCAAGAGAAGCCATAAGGTGCTTCCTTTAAATGAAAAGGCGAGCACAGTACAGTAAGACACTTTGAGAGAGAGAAAAAGAGAAAGACCACACTCATATAACTTATATTACAGTATATTGCTATAATTGTTCTATTTTATTATTAGTTATTGTTGTTAATCTCTTACTGTGCCTAATTTATAAAATATACTTTATCATAGGCATGTACATATAGGAAAACACATAGTTACATGTAGGACACAGTACTACCTACAGTTTCAGGCGTCCATTGGGGATCCTGGAATATGTCCCCCATGGACAAGGGGGGACTACAGTATATGTGAAGCCTTGGAGATATGAATGCACATTTTCATCACACCAGGATTTCTGAAACTCAGTTTCAAGAACATATTCTAAAGGACTTAGATAATTTTTATCCTTTTAAAGGATAAATATTGTATTCAAGTTTAATGAACAGGCATAATTCCTAATACCCAAAAGCACATAAAATGTACCTCTTTTTAGTGAAATGTAGAGCATCTGAACTCATAGAGCATCTTCGAGGACCCTCAGAGATCATTGAACTCATCCCCTTGTACACATGTGCCACAGCTGAGGGGTATTACAGCATAATGAGCAGGAAGACTGCAAAACCAGGACCATAGTTAAAGAGCAAGAACAATTACAGGTTAAAATCAGATTATTATTCCCTTTGATGCCCTTCCCCCATGGCACATCACAAAATATAAAAGTAGAGGGAAGGAAAAAACAGGAAATGGGAAGACTATACCCTCTAGCCAGCCTATCAGAATTATAATAAGGTATTTGGAAGAAGAGAAGACATTTCAAAAGGGCACCATTATTAATGTCACCAAGGAGGAACTAGAAAGTTGCTGTTTAAATCATTGGTTTTGTGCCAGTTCTCTTTCTTATATAAATATCAATTCTCACTGTGAGTTATTGCACCTTAATTTAGTTAAGAATACATTTTTTAAATGGCTTGCTAAAATGTATGATTCAATAGAGGAAAAGTATTATCAAGTGGTGCAGTGATCCACAAATAGCTATTATTACTAGTATTTAACCTTCGTTAAACACCCACAGTGAGCTAAGCACTGTACTCAACTCTGGATAGGAATGGTTCGTTCTTTGACAAGCAAAGATTAAATATACAGAAGAGAAGAAAGCTTAGATCTAGGTAGGATCAGGGAAGTTTATTTTTTTACTCCAACTTTTGTCCTTGTTCTTCTTGTCAAATTAACGTAATTCAAGATATTAAACTAATACTAGTAACAGTTATTCCTTGTGTTCAGTGTTTTATACTTTACAAAGGGTTTTATATACATATCTCCTTAGATAACTTAGGATATAGTCTCCAGAAGATGTGAATGTTAAAGAGAGGTAGTTTTATTTCAAGAGCATACCAAAAAAGTTGGAGGGGTCAGCGGGCCTGTCAGAGCAACAAAGGGCAGCTGTACTTTGAGGGAGGAGAGAGATTTTTCAGATAAGCAACAGGTGCAAAAGTAATTGCCCCTCCCACCTCTGTCATTGATTTTGGCCACTGTTTTCCCTCCCAGGTGGTAATGGCTTCCCTCCTGGAAGCAGTGGCTGTAACCAGTTTCTTGTGTATCCTTCTAGAGATATCAAATTCACACACTAGCTACAGTTTACACGAGTGGTATCACACTCCATGCATTGTTGTGTACCCCACTTCTTTCTCTAATGACATACTTTGGAGATTATTTCATGCCACATCATCATCAGTATTATTCATTCCTCACCTAAGAATATATTTATTGACTTTAGACAGAGAAGAAAGGGGGGAGGGAGAGAGAGAGAGAGAAACATTGATGTAAGAGAGAAACATCAGTTGATTGCTTCCCAAATG
Source organism: Trachops cirrhosus (assembly GCA_028533065.1). Classification (NCBI taxonomy): domain Eukaryota; kingdom Metazoa; phylum Chordata; class Mammalia; order Chiroptera; family Phyllostomidae; genus Trachops; species Trachops cirrhosus. Next base: position 3,093 of record JAPYXV010005143.1, read on the forward strand.
CACCCTGACTGGAGATTGAACTTGAAACCTAGGTATGTGTCCTAACCAGGGATGGAACCCGAAACCTTTCAGTGTATGGAATGATGCTCCAACCCACTGAGCCACCCGACCAGGGCCCATATTATTATTTTTAATAATTGAATTATATTTCAGGTATAAATGTACCATAATTTATTTAACTAGCCTACTCTCAAAGGATATTTAGGGATTCTTTTTGTTGTTTGTTTCTTTGTTTTTGTAAACTTCTGCTATTATAATGATTCAATAAATAGTCTTGTAGAAACAACTCTGCAAGTGTATATATAGAACATAATTTCCTGTAAGTGGAATTGCTGAGCCAAAGTATATATGAATCGGTCATTTTGACAGCCAATGCCAAATTCCCCTCCGGAAAATCTACATTGATTGAGATTCCAGCAGCAATGTATTGGAGTACCTATTTTCCCACTGTTACTAATGCAATGTGTTTTTGAAATTCTTAACGCTTGATAGACTGGTAAGTGAAAAATAGGATCTCATGGTAGCTTCATATGCTTTCTTTCTAATTATGAGATTGATTATTTTTTTCATAGTTTAAAAAGCATCAGTATTTTCTTTTATGTCAACTCTTTTTATACCCTCTCTCCGTTTTGCTTTTGGAGTAGTTTATTCTTTTTCTGATTGATTTTGGGAAAGTCTTTTAATGTTAATGAAATTAGTGTTTAGTAGGTAATCTGCACTGCATATACACATATTTTCTTAGTATGCCTTTTGTCTTTGTTAATGATATTTTTTGCCTTACAGAATTGTCTAGTTTTAATAAATTAGTGAATTAATTACTCTTAGGTTTTGTTTCATATTTATAGAGTTATTTATTAATACAAGATTATTTCTAAAACAAACTCCCTCATTTTCATTTGGTACTATGGTTTTTATTTGTAAATTATTAATCTATTTGGTAGTCATTTGGTGTGAGGTAAGAATCTAACTTTGTTTTTTTTTTTTCTTGATGGCTACTAAGCGGTCCCAACCCCATTCATGAATAATTCACCTTTGCCCTACAACATGAAATGCCACCTCTGTCATATATTAAGTTCCCTTATAGAAAGTAGTACCTTGTTAAAGCCATTACTCAGTTTAGGGATCTAGAAATTCCCCTGGGTCAATTCACCAGAGCTGATGCTAGTACAACCTACTAACTCCAAGTAGACATGTGTGGCAAGGAACGCAGAAAAAGTAATATGCTGAGAATGGGCAGAGGACTTTGCTGGAATTAAGACAGCAAATAGAAACAGAGAAAAGTTAAGATAAAAAATATGAGGGAAAACGTAGGAAAGATTCCAAAACAAATGCTTTAATAATGCAGAAGGGGATGGGAAGGGACCTATTCCATTTGCTCTCAGGATTCAAATTCAAATTCCACCATGTGAACTGGGACTCTGTGATCTGGCCTCTGTTTACCTCTCCATCCCAGGGCAGGTTACCTTTTCCTCGTCTTTAGGTTTCAGCCTAAGCATTATTCCCTTGGGTCTACTTCCCTGACCTGGCCAAGACTGAGCAAAGGACTCTTCTTCTGTGTCTCTGCAGGATTCTGTATGGTATAGAGGCTAATAGTTTGGTCTCTTAATGCTTCCACCTCTGTTGTAGGCATTTTCCAACACTCTCAGCTTCTACTCCTCTTTCTCCTGGAAACTGAGTTTCTCTTGGGAGTCAGCCCCTTCTCTTACAATAAGCCTCTGTGCTGCTGGTGCTGTTGACTCCACCCAGAGGTCCCGCACAAGATCTAGAGCAAAGCCACTTGGCACCAATCATTCTCCAAGCCCCAATGATTGGTTCAGGAATGATGTGTGCCCTGGGACAGCTAATAGGACACAATGAAACTTAGGCTGGGGATGGTGAATCAAAACTCCCAAAGAAGTCATCTTACAACACAGGGATGCAGAAGGGACCAAAAATGAAGAAAGGGCCAAGAAATGGAGAGACAGAGAACATGACTTTAAGCCCTGGGTCAAATCTGAAACCAATCTTTCCCTTGACTGTTTAATGTTATGTGAGCTAACAAATTCTGGGTTTTTTTTTTCCTCAAGTCACTTTAAATTGGATTTTCTGTCACTCCCAAGGGCAACTTCTCAAAACTCCTAAAGGTTAAGCTTCTTAAGGGCAGAAACTGTGTCTTAATGCTATTGTATCACTAACACCATGCCTGGAGCACAGCAGCATTGAATAAATATACAAGACAAAAGGAATAAACAACCTGACAAAGTTCTTTTAGATCCTAAAATAACAATTGCTTCCATGTATGGTATTCTGCCTGCAAAAGATCACTGAACTAGCTGATGGCAGAGTCTGGATTCAAATTTAGGAGTCATATGCATTCTTTATATATTTTTGGAGATTAAACCCTTCTCTAATGTATTATTGGAAAATATGTTCTCCCATACAGTCAGTTCCCTTTTCATTTTGATGATAGTTTAGCTGTGCAGAAACTTTTTAATTTGATGTAGTTTTATTTGTTTATTATTCCTTTATTTCCCTTGCCCTAGGAGATATATCAGCAAAAATATTGCTACATGAGATCTGAAATTTAACTGTCTGTTTTCCCCTAGGATTTTTATGGTACTACAACTTATATTTAAGCCTTTTATCCATTTTGAGTTTATTCTGTTGTTTGGTTTAAGTTGGTGATCTAGTTTCTTTTTTTTTTTTTTGTATGTACCAGTCCAGTTCTCCCAACAGCATTTATTGAAGATACTATTTTTACTCCATTGTATGCTCATGCCCCCTTTGTCAAATATTAATTGACCATAGAGACATGGGTTTATTTCTGGGCTCTCTATTCTGTTCCATTGATCTATGCATCTGTTCTTATGCCAGTACTAGTCTGTTTTGAATACAGTGGCCTTGTAGTATAGTTTGATGTCAGGTATTGTGATCCCTACAACTTTGTTCTTCTTTCTCAACATTGCTGAGGCTATTCAGGATCTTTTTTTGTTTCATATAAATGTTTGTAGTATTTGTTCTAGATCTGTATTTTAATAGGAATTGCATTAAATTATAGATTCCTTTGGGTAGTACGGACATTTTAATGATGTTAATTATTCCAATACATGGACACAGTATATATTTCCATTTATTTGTATCTTCCTCAGTTTCTTTCTTCAGTGTTCTATAGTTTTCCAAGTATAGATCTTTTACCTTCTTGGTTAAATTTATTCCTAGATACTTTATTTTGTTGTTGTTGCTATGGTAAATGGGATTTTTTTCTTAATTTCTCTTTATGATACTTCATTGTTGCTGTACAAAAATACCATCAATTTCTGAATATTGACTTTGTGTCCTGCTACTTTGCCTAATTCACTTATTAGATCAAGCAGTTTTGGGTGGACTTTATAGGGTTTTCTATGTACACTATCATGTCATCTGCAAATAATAACAGTTTTACTTCCTTCTTTCCAATATGGATGCCTTTTATTTCTTTTTCTTGTCTGATCATTGTAGTAAGAACCTCTAGTACTAGGTTGAATGAGTGGTGACTGATGCAGCCACTGGCCCGCAGTGTCCGCATCATTATGGATGAAACGAGACATTCACACAGACTACTGAGTCTGGTGGAGGAAAAGGGACAGCATGGCTTTTCTCTCAAGGGGAGCAAAAGCCATGGCCTCTGCCATGACAGGCCTTTATTTCTCTTCTCTGCACATTACATGATGGTCATGCACAGGTTCGCTTTAGGTGGTTACCTTTTAGAGTAAACAAAGGAACCATTACTGCTAATCACATCATAGAAGAGGGCTATTTGCAAATGAAAAGGCAAAAGTGGTTGAACCTGTTACACTCATCCTTGGAAGGTTTAGCATGGATTTGAGGAAGTTACTTTGCATTAAATGTCCTCAATTCAGGGTGAGGGAGTTTTTTAGCAAGAGCAAGACTCAAAGTGGCCTAGGCACATTGCAGGCCTGATTCCCCACAGGAGAACCTATCCGTGGGCGTGGGTCCTGTGCATCTCCGAATGGGAGCTGGGCCCACACCATGCAGAAAGGTCTCCTACAGGTGAAAGCAGACACTCTTGTCTTTTTCCTGATCTTAAGGGAAACACTTTTAGTTTTTGCCATTGAGTATGATGTTAGCATTAGGTTTCTTGTATATGACCTTTATTATGTTTAGGTATGTTCCCTCCATACCCACTTTGCTGAGTGTTTTTATCATAAATGGGTACTGAATGTTATCCAATGCTTTGTCAGGATCTATTTATATGATCATGTGATTTTTGTCCTTCATTTTGTTTATGTGATGTATAATGTTTATTGATTTGTGAATATGTACCATCCTTCCATTCCTGGAATAAATCCCATTTGATCATGGTGTACAATCTTTTCAATGTATTGCTGGATCCAGTTTGCCAATGTTTTGTTGAGGATTTTAGCATCTGTGTTTATCAGAGAAATTGGCCTGTGAATTTTCTTTCTTTGTTATGACTTTACCTGGTTTTGGAATTAGGATAATACTGGCTTTGTGAAAAGAGTTTGGGAATCTTCCCTCATCTTAAATTTTTTGGAATAGTTTGAGAAGGATAGGCGTTACTTCTTTTTTGAATGTTCAGTAAAATTTACCTGTGAAGCCATCTGGTCCAGGGCTTTTGGTGTCAGGAGATTTTTTATTACTGCTTCAATTTCACTGTCTATTTAGGGAATTGGTCTATTCAGGTTTTCTATTTCTTGATTCAATTTTGGAAGATCGTATGTTTCTAGAAATTTATCCATTTTTGCCCTAGGTTGTCCAATTTCTTGGCATATAGTTGTTCATAGTAATTTCTTGTAATCCTTTGTATTTCTATAGTATCAATTGTTACTTTTCCTCTTTCATTTCTGGTTTCATTTATCTGGGTCCTCTCTCTCTTTTTTTCTTGATGAGTCTGGTTAAAGTCTTACCAATTTTGTTTATCTTTTCAAAAAACCAGCTCCTGGATTCATTGATCCTTTGATTTTTTTTTTTTTTTTTTTGGTGTCTATATCATTTAATTCTGCTCTGATCTTGATTACTTCCTTCCTTCTACTCACTCTGGGCTTTGTCTGTTGTTTCTCTAGTTCTATTAAATACAGGGTTAGGTTGTTTATTTGAAATTTTCTATCTTCTTTAGGTATGACTGTGTTGCTATGAACTTCCCTTTCAGGATTGCCATTGTTGTGTCCCATAAGATCTTGGTTGTGGTGAGTTCATTTTCATTTGTTTACAGATACTTTTTGATTTCTTCTTTGATCTCATCATTAACCCATTCATTATTTAATAACATATTATTCAGCCTCCATGTATTTGAATGTTTTCTCATTTTTTTCTTGAGGTTGGTTTTTAGTTCCAAGCCTTTGTAATCCAAGAAGATGCTTGATATGATTTCAGTTTTCTTGAATTCATTAAGGCTTGAGCATTATAATTTTTTATTTTGTAATAATTAAGAACAATCTTAGATACTTTAGTTAGTGGAGATTTCATTAACTGTAAAACTTTATACCACTTGCATAATCTTATGTTTAATTGACATCTTAAAATACTGGGATGACTAAAAGCATTATTCATTCTCTTCATAAGTATTACTGTTTAAATTGTTAATAAAAGGTATTAGCCCTGGTTGGTGTGACTCAGTGGATTGAGTGCCGGCCTGTAAACCAAAGGGTCACTGGTTCAATTCCCAGTCAGGGCATATGCCTGGGTTGCAAGCCAGGTCCCCATTGAGGGGTGCACAAGAGCAACCACACATTGATTTTTCTTTCTCTCTCTTTCTCCCTCCCTTTCCTCTCTCTAAAAAATAAATAAATAAAATCTTTTAAAATAAATAAATAAATAAAGAGTTAGTAAAAGGTATTAAAATTTTGCCATGCATTTTCCCACCCTTTATATTCTCTGCTATGCAGGGTTTGAAGGCCAAGCAGAATATTTGAAGATATACTAGGTGAAATGACCCACTTTTACAAGTCTCTGATACCCTTTTCATGGGGACTAGTAGTTGTATATTATTTCTAGAGGGTAGTTTTCCAATTTGTATACAAGTCCCTGAAATATTTAACATTTGACTAAATTACATTTTGAGGAGTTATCTTAAGAAAATAATTAAAGGCAGAAAAAAAGGTATATAACTGCAGTGCTATTTATTATAAGGAAAAAATCAAAATTTCTAGTAATGGCATATCTGTAATTTCAAAAGTCATATTTTTAAAGGTTATTTCATAGCCAGACAAAATGCTTATACATATTAGGTTTAACACACACACACATACACACATACACACAGGATTATCCCAGATATCTATGTAAGTATGTATAGAGTCTGTGTGTTGGGGGTGAGGGAGGGGGAAGATAGTAGAAATGTGACAGTGATTGTTAGGGTTTTAGGATCGTGGATAAGTTTCAATTCTCATTTTCAACTTACTACCATGACAAATTTCTGCAATAAGCATTATAGCTTTTATAAGGATTAGTGTTATTTATATAACTAGATCCTGGTTACTTAATCCAGAGCAGGTGGATTAAGTAAACAGCCTTCTTGTCACAAGAAGGTACCTCTAAAATCATGCTTTCTAAAAAGAGCCTTCACAAACGGAGCTTGTTTTACAGGTGCTGTTTCTAATTAGCCAGTTCCTCGTCTTAGCTGTACTTCACAGCATGGCCTGTGATTCCAACATGCTTTATCGAGGTTGGATATTCCCTTACTGTTCAGGAGGAGAATTTACTTTTAGAGAAAAATACTATCCTTCTCTTTCAAGTCTACCTCTGATCCATTCTACCATCCACCTTCTCATCTTAAATCCTTTGCTTAACACTCGCAGTAAATTCTATGTTCCTTGCCCAAAGGTAGGAAGACCTGTTAAGAGACTGTTACAGTAGTCTGGGGGAGAAATAATAAGCCTGAAGCAAGGCAGTGGCTCCGTGTGTGTGTGTGTGTGTGTGTGTGTGTGTGTGTGTAAGTAACTGAGCAGGAGAGGCAACAAATTTACACAGCCCTCATGTCCTCTGCCTGGAATGATCTCCCCTTCATCTTTGCTCAGTCAGATCCTCCCACCTTTCAGGCTTCCATTCAAATGCATTCTTCTCCATAAAAATCTTCCTTGTGCCAACAACTGTAGATAGACTTTCTACGTTTTTTTGTATCTAAACTTCTTATTTTGAAACAATCTAAGTTAACAGAAAAGTTGCCAATTGAATACAAAGAACACTTACATTAAACCATTTGAGAATAAGTTGAGGATCGCACAGCCGGAGGTAGCAACTTATCCAGTTCGAACATGATGTCTGCTTCGATCGTTCTACTGAGAACAGATTTACAGTGAACTCAGTGCCCCAGAATCTAGTTTCACCAGGATCTATAACTGCAGGTTACAGAGTCTGTTATCCTCTGATTCTTTGCGGTAATAATTGTTTTTAAATAATCAAAATTTGGGGAGAGGAGAGAAGATGGCGACGTGGTAGGAGGGAGCACACGCCGCCTCCCGTTTCAAAAGACAGAAAAACCTAACCATACTAAAGAGGACATTGCAGCTTACATGAAAATGAAAAATCAAAATTGCAGCGGACACGGAAAAACCAGACGGTAAGGAGACTACTGCAGGATAATAACAGCCCAGTGATCTGCGTGAGGAGCAGGGAGGGCGCAGTACCAGTCCCAGAGCTCCGGGAGCTGCCGCAGGGCTCTCGGGGTAGGGGAGCAGGGTCATCCGCTC
>JAPYXV010005144.1:0-10777 GCA_028533065.1 Trachops cirrhosus
GGAGGTGCGGCAGTCTTCCCACCAGCTCTCACAGTCCTCTTTGCACAGGGGCACGTTCAGGATCCGTTCTTTGCGCCAGCTCTGGTTCACCTGGGACATGTGTGGAGGGGAAAAGGACTCAGACTCAGGAGTCTCAGTGCCCAGCCCTGAATAGCCCCAGAGGTGGAGAGGCAGAGTGAGGAGATGTCTGGGGAGCAGCTGTGGGGAGGACACCGCACCTGCTGGATCCAGGGCCCCAGGTTGGGGGAGCACTCATACAGGCAGGTGTCCTGGATGAAGTGGCGCTTGCAGGCGGGTTGCATGGGGCCGCAGTGGTCCCAGTTGAATCTGTACAGGTAGGACACATCCTTATGGGCTTCCTGGCTGGTGTTGACAGAACAGCAGGCGTTCTTCTTCCAGGGACTGCACTGCGTGGGGAAGACACAGGACTAGGTTGCAGGCCCAGCACTGAGCACAGTCATACCTCGGTTCTTGTTGGCTTCAGAACTCTTCAAACCCTGCACTCGTCTCATTTTGATAAGAAAAAAATGTTTCAGCACTCGGCAATTGCTCATACTTGGTAGAACATGTATGAGTCACAATTCCACCCCGCAAGGGAAACTGCTTCATCATTAGGTACCAGTAGGTTTTGGTGATTGTCACAGAATTTCAAAACAAATTAGGGACAAGTACTGAGGTACCACTGTATCTCCAAGGCAGCTCCTCCCCTTGGAGTCCTTAGTCCCCCAGTGCAGTCTTTCAAGGAACTACTGAAAATGCTGTTAGGGGGCCCTCTTTTGGGGAGACTCAGTCATTACAAAATTGATTAATTCAAATCTTTATTGAGCTGCTACTTAATCTAAACGGGGCATTTTTCTAGGAACTGGGGACACGGAAGTGAACACTTCTCACAGGATAATTGCTTTGGAAAAAAACTGAAGCAGGGTAAAGGGATGGGGATTTTCAATTTTTAGAATGGTCCAATCAGGCCTCATTGAGAAGGTGACAAAGACCACGAGGTAAGGAAGCAAGTTGAATAAATTTTAATCCCAGAATAGTTGGAATTACATAAATGCTCAATACATTTTTAAAAGATTTTATTTATTTATTTTTAGAGAGAGGGGAAGGAGGGAAAAAGAGAGGAGAGAAACATTAATGTGGGGTTCCCTTTTACGCGTTCCCCCCCCCCCCCCCGGGGACCTGGCCCACCACCCAGGCATGTGCCCTGACTGGGAATCGAACCAGTAACCTTTCAGTTCACAGGCCTATGTTTAATCCACTGAGCCACACCAGCCACGACACATTCTTATTGAATAAATGGAAGCCAACGGCTTAGAATTTAGTACAAAAGAAAATAATAAAGTGTACACTTTAAAAAATATATGTAGGCTGCGTCCTGACCGGTATAGTTCAGTTGGTTAGGCATCATCTCCCAAAGTGAAAGGTCATTGTTTCGATTCCTGTTGGGAGCACATGTCTGGGTCTTGGCCCAATGTTTCTCTTCCTCTCTCTCCCTCCCTCCCCTTCTCCTTAAGAATAAATAAAATCTTTGAAAAAATAAAAATATAAAAATAAAATAAAATATGTATAGGCTGAAGAAGTTCAAGTCAATACTCCTGGAAGTATCCAAGCCACACCACGGCCGGTCGGTCCACACTGGCAGTTGGGGCTCAGTGACGCCGAACCAGCACAGACGCGGCACTGAGATAACTCCCTGCTAACGAGACCAAAATGAACATCTACATGTTGGGAGGCATATTACAAATGCCTGCCTTTTGTTTTTCATTTATAATCTTGGCATCATATTGATTTTTTTTAATGTTTAGATAGGTTTAGGTTATTAAAAGGCTTGCGGCAAAATAATTGTCATAGGTAGGAGACCTCAGGCCCAGTGGGGTGGAGGACCCCAGCTGGATGCACGAATGTTTGCTAGATGCATGCACCAAGCTGCCCTGCCCCCAGCCTCAGGGCTGGGAGATCCGCTTTTCTTGAGCTGTCTGGGGCTGGCAGAAAAGAAGTCACCGTGTGCACTGTGCACTTTCTCCTCCCAGTCCTGGGAAGGGGTACCTCCCCGTCTACACTGAAATCAAAATGAACCCCGGTCGCAGTCTGTCCGGTGTTGTTTCCCAGGCCCCTTGCTGGGCCTGCTTCCCGACCTGTAGGAGACAGAAACCCAACAGCCAAGAAGCTCCGCTGTTAGCATTGCTCTGGCAATACTGGCACAGTTTATGTTAAACACAGGGTCGCCCAGATTAGGGTTTTTTCTAGCTTTTTTAAATAAAGAGATTTCTCAGATTTTTATTCTGATGACAAAAATCACACAGGGAAGAACACATTACAACTGACAACACAGGGAGTGAGACGTGGGCTGGGAAACATGGGGAACGGGTGCCCACCGTCCCTGGGATGCGCCCCGGAATCTTGGGTTTCCTTCCAGGGCTCCCAAGTATGCTGAGTGCCTCCTTGAGGTCCCCCAGGGGTCCCATGGAGTGGAGTTTAAGAAAAACAACACTGTAGGCCAAGGTCTGTCTCCTCGGGCAGGGAGAGGGTTTAACATTTCATCTCCGCCTTTTTCTTCCTGAGTCAGTTCCTCCCCGCCCCAGACCGCTCCTCCTTGACCTGGGCCCACCTGCTCATGCAGCTTGTCCTCTGGGCTTGGCTTTTCCTTGTGGTGCTTGGCGTCCATGCAGACGTTGAGAAGCTCAGCCCCAGGCCGGGCTGCCCATACTGCGGTCCCCCACACCAGAAGGAGCAACAGCTGTGTTGTCACTGTTAAGGCCATGTCAGTCCCTGAAGAAAGAGCTGTGGTCAGTGACATCAAGGAAAGTAAAGGTGGGGCTTCAGGTTGTGGGAATAGATCCAGGTGGGCGGAGCCTTGAGGAAGCCCTGGGGCAGTTTACACCCCACTCCCACGCCTCAGTCTTCCCAGCCTCGGTGAGTGGTGGGAGCAGACACCACCTCCTGGGACCTTCCCTGGCAGGGGCCTCACTGATTTCTCCACTTGGTTGTGAGGATCAAGTGATACAATTAAGATGGGGTTTGGGCAAAATGCAAAAATAACCAGGAGATTGCCATACGTCCAACTATCTCTTTTTCAAAATTCTTGGAGGCAAATGTTTGAGAGTTTAAAATTTTATGATTTTATAAAAGGTAACACAAGCACTCAACATGCACCAACAATCAGACACACTCTGTGGTGAAACAGTCACACCGGTGGGATAAATAAAAACTGTAAGAGCCCTGGCCAGGTGACTCGGTTGGTTGGAGTGTTGTCCCATACACCAAAAGGATGCAGGTTCGATCCCCCAGTCAGGGCATGTATCCATGTTTCTCTCAACTCGATCTTTCTCTCTCTAAAATCAATAAACATATCCTTGGGTGAAGATTAAAACAAACACTGTATTAATTTCAGGTCAGATTTTGACACCAAAAGCCTTTGTGCAAAAGTTTACAATATCTTACTTTTGGAGCTCCAGATAAGTTACAGACCTGTTTGTTTGTTTGTTGCCCTCATTACCATTTTATTTACTTACTTACTTATTCATTTATTTTAAAAAGCCTTGATTCTAGCCCTTCCCAGCCTTATCATTTGCTCTCTCCCAGAACCCATGTGGCCTGGGCGATGTCACAGGGCACAGAGGCTTGGTGGGTGGGCAGTGACAGACAGCTGGACAGCCCCTGGGGCCCTGGGAGGCTCCTGAGCCCTCTGCCTCAGAGCTGGCCGGCCTCTGCACAGCCATCAAAGCGCCTCCATCCTCTGACCTCAGACACTGAGCTTTGCGAGGTAACTGTTCCCTCAGCCCACTGGGGAGCAGGTGCCTGGCTCTCCCGAAACACTCCCTTGCCACAGCTCCAAAATTTCATGTGCCCCCTGCTCACAGAGTTGCCTGTCTTCACATCGCCCCTGTCTTCTGTAGAACTCAGGCATCTCGCCCGGGCCTCATGGACAGGACCTGCACTGAGTAGGGTCCAGGCTGACTGCCCAGCAGGGCTGGGGACACCTGGAACTGAATCCCACCCAGCTCTCCTCTTCTCCTCCTCACCCCCTCCTCACCCCCGTCCACCTAAGAAACATCCAAACCTGTAGAGAATTTTATGAGTTAATTTCAGGCAAACAGAGGATAGCGCTGGAAGCAAGATTTCAACAGACTGAAAAAAAAATGCTTTGAAAAGTAACAGTTTGCAGTCTCTTTTAAGTTCCCGTTAAGGAGGGAAGGTAGGAGAAAGCAAAGTGGGATCAGATTACCTCTTGCAAGGTTTAGAAGGGGCACCTGAAAGGGTTGTCAGGTAAAATTAGAAGAAGGGGGCTGAGAGGGGGCGTTTCAAAGGGTGTTAATGTAGATACACAGAAACCATGGAGAGGTTTGCTTAAGGCAAAGATATCCTCTAAGTAAAGAAGTTATGTGTGCCTGGGGTGTGACTAACCCACAATGACCTGCCTCGTTAGGAATTTATCATATCACCCTGTGAGGTGACTTTCCACAGAAACCCCCTTTTTTGTCTATACCCTATCCCCTTCCATAATTCATATTTTGCTTCTCTGTTCATTCCAGTGTTTGTTTATTCTATCATTTGCTAGATTGTTCATTCCAGGACCCAATCTGGACAGCAACGTGATTCCTTGGGGGAAAAAAAAGTCTAGCTGTTTCGAGCACAGGGTTTCCCATCAGCCTGTCCACAGTCCCAGCCATCACACTCACCTCCTACTTGACCTTGGGGGAAAATACCTCAAATTATCTTGAGGCTTAGTTTTCTCATCTGAGGATTAAACGTGTGTTTGGGGAGAGGGGAAAGGCAGCAAATGACAGCCAGCTGGGCACAGACTGAAGAGTCAGTTGGAGGGATGTGCTCCAAGTCACAGAGCAGGGACCACCCAAGTCTGACTCTGGGACCCTCAAATCCAGAGTTCTTTCCATTTTTGTCCCCTGTACCTTCTCTGTGCTGAGGCTCTCACGGGGGAAACTGATGCAGAGCACTGGGGTCCTGGGCTGGGGCCTGAGAAAGCCCTTTCCCTGGGTTCTGTTGGATCCCACCTGGTCAGTCAGCAGTTCTTACTGTGGCTACTTTTTAGAGCCCGAGGTCTCTTCCTCTGTGCCCCCTACATCACTCTATAAGCCCCTCTCCCCACTTTCCTAAGCTCAGCTTCAGATCTTGGACCAGGTGCAACCCCACCACCACCCATAACTATCACCCTCAACATACGCACCCCCCACCCCAGGGCCCCAGACTTAACATACTCAGAACTCAGGGCTGTGCTGAAAGGCAAAAGCGCTGGGTTCTGGTTCAGGGACAGGTACTAACTTGTAGTTTAACCTCAGGCAGGCCATGCTCTGCTCTGGCCTCAGCCTCCACTTCTGGAATCTCTGCACTTGAGGCAAAGTGGACCCTCTCGGTTCAGAAAATCCTTTAACACACACTGGGAGTACCACAGGGCTTGTTGCCTGGGATGAGGGGTGGGGAGTGGCATACCTGGGAGTGGAGGTGGCTCTCTGTAGCTCAGGCTTCTGCGCAGCTCCACAGTTCCTTTCCCCCTCCCCCCACCCCGCCTTACTTCAGGAATGGCTGTGGTTTAGTGGCCTAGGAGACGGGCATTTGGTCAGACAGTGGGAATGTGGCCCAGGAGTGGAGCCTGGGATCGGGCGAAGGCCACTCAGCAGTTAATTATTGCATGTGGTCACCAGACAGGCCTCCGAGGGAGGGGGTGAATTAATAGTGTGAGCCTAATAATAATAATAATTAATAATAATAGTAATAATATGGGCCTAAGGCCATCTCCAAGCTCCTCTTACCCATTTTCTCCACAAAACTCAGGTCTGATAAAACCTTGCAGTATGAGTTGCTGGATCCTTTCAAATAATCGGGTCCACTTCCAACATCCCTGTCCTGTGATACAGGTAAGAAGGAGACTCAGGAAATCAGGACAGAGCCAAGTGCGGGGCAAGAGCTGGAGAGCAGGCTTCTGAGCTCCGAGCTATTAAGAGCAAGGATCTCCTGTGTCCCCAACTTACAGAGCCACCAACTCCTCCAACCTGATCAGCCCCAGGTGTCACCCACCTCCAGCTGCAAAATCGCAGACATTCATTGGCTTGATAACCAACCAGAGCCTCATTTGTTGCAAGATTCCAGCTCTCCTGCCATCTCCTACTCACCCACCCACCTACACAGTTATGCTTTCTACAGCATCTAAAAGTCTGGTCTAATTTAGACTCCCACCACTCCCACCCCAGCCAAGGACAGAAGCCTTCCTTTTTTCACCCCCTGAGACAGGGCTGACACCACTGGTGGGGGGAAGGGAAAGGGGAAGAGCAGATTTGGGCAGAAGAAAATGCCGATCTTACTCTTGTGGAGGGGCTTGTGTGCGACCCAGGGGAAGGTGGTCACAGACGTGGGAGCCATCAGCCTGTGGATAGCAGCAGAAGGTTAGGAAAGATGGGGCCCCAATACCCTCCAGAAGGCCACAGGCCTGGGCCCCTGGAGCAGGATGGGGCTGGGGAATCAGAGGAGGCAGCTGGATCACTGGAGGAAAATCAGTCAAGAAAGAAGGCCCTAAAGGGTTTACAAAGAAATGGACTCCCAGCTCATGTCCTGCTCGCTGGCACACGCTCTCTCTCTCTCTCTCTCTCTCTCTCTCTCTCTCTCTCTCTCTCGCTCTCTCTCTCTCTCTCTGTCTGTTACAGTAAGCCTTACCTGAATCCTGGCACAACCTGGGAGGGTTAAGCCCTCTGAATATCTCAGCAGGGAGAGGGCCACTGGAACCCTCAGGCCTCCCTCCTGACTTTACCAGCCTGTCTCAGCCTTCTCCTGATTGGAGAATGACCAGGTGTCTGGGACCACCTAGACCACTTAGATCGCAGGTGAAAATTCTTCAAGATGAGATTTGCTCCTGCTCCTCATCCTCCACCCCCGCTCTGGCAGCTGATCCTTTGTGAGCTAAAGCCCCTCCTTCAGCCCACGATGACTGGCCCCTGGACCAGGGTCCTGGGCCCTGAGAGCTTCAGAAGGGACCAGCAAATGGAAGGTGAGTTGGAAGTGGAGCTCTGGTCTGTGGGGCGTCCCTGCCCTTGTTGAGCCTCATGCCCTTGTTGACATATGAAACATCCAAACCTGTAGAGAATTTTTATGAGTTTTTTTTTAGCCAAAATAGACAACAATTGCTGGGAAGCAAGATCTCAAATGCTTGGGAGAATAATGCTTTTGCAGTTTCTTTTAAGCATTTCACAGTCAGGAGGGAAGTAAGGAAGATTACATGAAGCGGGGAGAAAGCAGCCCATGGGTTGTTTTACAGGATGGTTAAGATGTGCTCCCTTGAGGGCTGGTTACCACTGACTTCAAAGGTGCATCAACCCAGATGCACAAAAGCAATGGACAGCCTTGCTTAAGGCAAAGATAAACCTGTTTCTAAAAAGTTTTAGGCCTGGGGTGTGAAGACCCATGATGACCGGCCCAGTTAGGAATTTATAATCAGATCACCCTATAATCAGATCTACTTTCCTTACAAAACTTTTTTCCCTTCACAACCCTTCTCTGCATCAGGAACCTGAGTGCTAAGGCCACCTGCCCTGCAGGGAGAAACAGGATCAAGCAGCCACCCTGGGGTCAGTCCCAAGGATCTGCCCATACCGGAAGCTTAACACCAGCAAGATTAGTCACACAAAAATAACAGGAAGATGTTTGACCTGCACAGGTGGGAGCTCTGTGCTTCAGGGAGTGGGGGTGGGAGAAACCAGAGCTTTTCCTGAGTCCCAGCCCATCACGTGTGCACAACTGCAGTTGCTTCTCACCCATCCTCACACCTGTGGAGTGGGCTGTCCCCAGGCAGCAAGGAGGGGCTGGGGGTCAGATCCCAGTGTGATTCCAAGCCCAGCTTCTTTCACAAAGAAAGGAGAGCTCTGTGGGGGGCTCTCGGGGCATCGGCCTCAGGATTGCAGATCCAGTGTTTCTCCTCCGGGCTCACTTCTTACCTTTGCCCTCTTCTATCTTAGCTACCTAGAAATTCTTCTCGCCCTTCTATTACCCTCAAGCCTTTGCTGAACCCTCTCCATGAAGGGCTGTTTCTCCTGCCATTTTCTGCTTGGCAAACATGACCCCTCTGGAAGCCTTCCCCGACCTCTCTGTGCTTCCGCACGACACCGCACTCTGGGCTTCTTTGTAGCAAAACCTCAGCTGCTTATTTTCTGAGAGTTATTTGTTCTCAGGTCCATCGGCCCCCACCAGACGTGCAAGGTACTCAATTTCCTCCCTGTTGGTAGAGACCAGCAGACTGGGTGCCCAGAAAGCCTCTGTTGCCTGACAGTATGAGGGCACGAACTCCTTAACTTCCTGAACACCTCCTCTGTGCCAGGTACTGACCCAGACCCGAGCGACAAGGCACGAACGACAAAGACAGGGCCCCAGCTTTCAGACACATGCTTTTGTCGGGGAAAAGCCAGGCAGTACACACGGTAGCTTTGTGTCTGCACAGAGGGACTAAAGGGATGAGATAAGGAAGTGCCTGGAGGCGCTATGTCTCCCCAGGGAGCAAACCCACACCTTTCCCCTCCCCTCCCTTCTTCTTCCCCCCAGGAGTGAAAAAGAAAAGAAAGAAAAAGTGCCTGGAAGACTGCTTTTGTTCAGGTGGTCAGAAGTCATTTTAGGTGGAAATTTTAATTTGAAATCTAAGTGGCTACCAGGAAAAAACATGCCGATGATAAAAAAACATTCCAGGAGGACAGGGAGGGAATTGCTGGAGTAAAGGCTCCAAAGTGAAAAAATGTGAACGGAGCTCATGTATGGGGGAATGGGGGGGGCAACAGTTTGATGTGCAATCCAAGTAGGGGGAATGGCAGGGCCCTCTATACCATTGAAGAAGTTTGGCTTTTCCAACAGACTCATCGAAAAGCATTAAAGGGTTGGTGAGGAGCTGTCATCTAAGAAGACATTCTTGGTGTTTCTTTCTACTATTTAAAAAATATGTCAGTAAAAGTGATGGGTTCAAGTTTGCCAACAAATAGGATATCTACAGTACTCCCTACCACATGCGTATTAATTATAAAAGGGAAGATGTAGTAAATAACCCTGGAGGACCCAATATCAACCACAAGACCGGTTACCATCAGCAGCGGCGGCCCTGACACTGCGAGCCTCCCACTGTGATGCAACGAGAGGGACAGAGTGGTTACTTCTGGGGTGTTTGTGTCGGAAACTCACAGCCTTCATCTGGCGCTGAGGAAACAGAAAAACTCAAAATGAGGCATATTCTACAAAATAACTGGCCTGTGCTTTTCAAAAATGGCAATGTCATAAAAGAGCCTCCTTCCCTCAAATATTCATCCGTAGGTGACTGAAGTGAAGGTGACATGTACATAGAATAGAATATTGTACAGCAATGAAAGTGTATGAACTTGATCTCAACAGATTCATACGGAAATATCTCAGAAGCCGTGTTCTCCTGACAAGGAACATGGCAAAAGAAAACGGCACCTTTCAGCTTGGCAGAAAATCGGAAGTCTGACACCAGGCTGTGTCGGCCAGTGTGCAGGGAGACAGGCGCTCATGCATGCCGGCAGGGGCCACACTGATGCAGCCCCTGTGAAGCTGTAACTGTCCAAATTAGAAATCCGTATGCTCCTTGACCCAGCAATCCCTCTTCTGGAATTCAAGCATAACAAACTACTGTGCACAAAATTACCCAATGTAGCATTATTGGTCATTTTTTAAAAAGCAAGTAACGCAGGTGTTCATTATTGAGCCCCTTCCACCAATATTTCCATCCCAGGCCACGTCTAGTAAGAGAAGGATGGAGAACTGAAACATTTTTTGCACCAGGAGCCCAATAACTTATCCGCCAATTTCTGCCCATCTTCCCTGCACCAATCCCTTTGTTCCCTTATGATGCAAAAAAGACGAATTTGGCATAAGGGAAGCCTGATGAAGAACTAAGCCCCAGACCCAGGGATCAAGTTACATTCCCTACTTCCTGGTGAATTTCAAGTTAGTCCCCGCCTTTCTTGGGTCCTCTCAACAGGAATGGTGAATCAATGGGGCATGTTCCACCCCACAACCCATTCATCCTCAAATTATTTACAAGACACAAGACCCACGTCGATCTCTCTATTTGAATAGGCTATCACAGAAACCTCATAGTACCCATCTTGGATAAGGAACAAATGACCAGGGCATTGTGAGGCTCCTGATTGAGAGAGCTGGCTGAACTGGGCTGAGCTGAGGTCACCCAGGTTGGGTGCAGGCAAGTAAAATGTCCGGGTATCAGTAGTGGGAGCAACTTAGCAAAGGAACCAGAGTTGGAGCATCAGGGTCTGGCTGAGCAGGAGAGTTCCAATCCCATGGACTGTGGCCCTAGAATTCATGGCCAAGGCATAGAACCTTGCCACCTCCTCATTGGGATTGCCCTGGGCCGGGTCAAACCACATCTGGATGCAGCGGCCACTCCCTCGACTGTAGTTGCTGACTTTGTAGGAGTGACTCCAGATGCCCTCACACAGGGCTACAGGCGTGGGGAAGTAGGACTCAAAAGTGCGGCAGACAGCCTCAGCTGGACACTTGTTAGATCCTGCAGGAGGCAAGAGGATAGACACAGGCGTTCAGCCCCTGGTTACCCCAGAGATATTCACACAACCCCAATTCTTCAAACGGCCTTCGTCAAAACGCTTCCTCAATCTCCCACCTGCCTGACCCTCACCTGAGGTCCAGTTCCAGCCCTTGTGCCAGTTGGCCTTGCAGGTGTAGGAGGTGCGGCAGTCTTCCCACCAGCTCTCACAGTCCTCTTTGCACAGGGGCACATTCAGGAAACGTTCTTTGC
>JAPYXV010005145.1:0-10776 GCA_028533065.1 Trachops cirrhosus
TCTCCCCTCTCTCTCCTCTCTCCCCTCTCTCTCCCTCTCTCCCTCTCTCTTCTCTCTCTTCTCTCTCTCTCTGAGGTCCCCAGCTGCATGATTTATGACCGGAGAAAGCATCACTGTTTCAGCTGCCAATTAAATAATGTGATTAATCCAAACTCTCAGAAAGCTTGGCAAAAGCTCTGAGTAGAGAAACTATCATCTCTGCCATGACCTAATCCCTAATTTTGCAACAAACGGATATTCAAGCCCTTCGTTAGAGAGACGCCGCTCCGCAGCAGAGGGGACCAGGCGCCAGGCGCACCTGCGCAGCTTTGGTCCCGTCACCTGTGGCAAAGGGCTCGTCTTCTCCCCCTCTCTGGGCGTCTCATGGGGATCGATGAGCAAACTTACCGCAGAGATGCGCCGGCATCTGTGAGGACGCCGCCCGTGCGGCCATCTCCCTCCGCGGTCCCTCTGGTGGCGAATGTCCTCGTCTCCTGCACCCTCCGCGCGTCCTGTCGGCATCTGAAGGCGAGAGGACACGGGCACGCCCTTCGTCCGCCATTCATCCCTTCACCCGCTCGGTCAGTCAGTGGGCGTTCTGGGCGCTGCCTTGTGCTGGGCGCTCGGCACTCAGAGGTGAAGGGCAGGTCAGAGGACGGCCCAGCCCCACGTCAGTCTGTGACAGACAGAGGTCGCGGGGAGCGCATGGTGGCACGGAGCTGAGAATGCCTGCAGGTGACCTGGGAGAGGAAGAGAGGAGAGAGACAGCAAAGGTGTTCCCAGCACAGAGATGCGGACTCTCTAATCAGAGAAGACTTTCAGCCCTGGAAGGGCCCATCTGCCACGTGTTTCCGCGGTGACACTCCTGTGGCCGGCTCCCCTGTCCTCGGAGACCCCCCTGGGACCAGCCCTGGGCCCGTGTGAGGGTTCTCGACATTCAGGGCAGGGCCTGGAAGCGAGGCTCTTGGCTGGTCACAGTCCCGCAGGGCAGCGCTTCCTGGTGTCCTTCGGTCACACGGAGCGATAGACCGGGTTTGGATGGGCGTGGTCTACTGACCCCTGCACCTGGACTTGACTTTTCCTTTAGATTCCTCCCAGCGCTGCGCCCAGTCCCTACCCCACTCCCTGCGGGACCTCGGCCCAAACTCAGACGGGGAACTGAGGAGGGGCGAGCAGCCCCCACTCCACGGTTGCTGTTCTCAGTGAGCTACGGGTGCTCGATCCGTGGCCGGAAGGGCCCAGAGTGCCTGAGCTCTCTTCAGCGTCTCCCAGAGGCAGGGTGACGGACTGACACCACGTCGCACTCTAAGCGGATGTGACCATTGAAGCTGTCATGGCAGGGTTGTGACGGCCACATCTCACTCAGGAAGGAGCTCTTGGTTCCTGGGTGCGGGCGACGGTGCACGTCCCGGAGGAGGCTGGAGAGCGGAGCAGACCCTGCCTCTGGCTTTCGTGCTCTCGGGAGGGCGCTTCCAGGCACCACGGCCAGTCTGCTGCTTTTCTGCCGCGTGTTGAATCCAGCGTGATATGTCGACCGTATCTCTATAAAATACAGAGAACAAGCAATGCGTTCACGTCCTTCTGTGTGCTGGAACCACAGGTCAATGCCAGGAGCGTCCCCACGGTGCTCGGAGAGAGCCTCACTCATGCACAGTGCTTCACACGCACCCTGTGTCACGCACCCTGGGGTGGTGCACTTCTCCAACGTGGGGCGTGTGTCTGAGCCCTTTTCAGAGGCTCTGAAATATTTCTGTGCACATAGTACATGCTTATAAAAGTCCTAACTTCCAGAAAATGAAGTTCTCTAAAAACGAGCGACCTTTCATGATGACAAAAACAAACAAACAAACAAAAAACCAAGAAAAACCACAACCCACTATGCATTTAATGTCAGCTCGGCTCCAGTCTGGTAGAGTCAGGACGGCTCCTGCCGGTGTCTCTTTAGGGTCCGTCCACGCCGTCGGAGCCCAGTGACGGCCGAGCATGTCGTCTGTGAGTGTCCGTCCGGCCGGAGGTCCTTCACCAAACAGAAGCCCCGGGCAACCTGCCTTGGCTGCGTGGAACTCGTGCTAGTTCTGCACTAGAAGCACGGTGCCTCCTAAGTGGTGCACACGCTCACACTCACACAGTCACACACACATATAGGCGCACTCTCAGGCACAGAGCCGCGCACGCTCACACACGTGCAGAGACACACACCCGCCGCCACGCGCTCACCCAGAGAGGGAGGCGAGGGGCACAGGTGTCCGCCTGCAGGAGGACCCGCCGGCCCCGGCAGCTCACCCGGGGCTGGACGGGGGCATCCCGGGCTCCACGTTAGCAGATACGACCCCTCGCCTGTCAAGCAGGCCACACGCTTGGGTTGCGTTTCTTCCTCAGTTGCCTCCGCCTTGTCCCCAGGGGTTCCCAACATTCCCCTTTCAGGATATTTTCCACTCCTGTCCACCTCTGTTTTCGGCGAAGAAGAGTCCTGAGGATTTCCCGGTGCTGGACCCTGGGGGACCCCAGCGATGAGCAAGGCCCGCCCTGGGCCCCGCAGGACTTCAGGCTCAGGTAGGTGGGATGGCCAGGCCACCCCGGCGTGAGGGGACGGTGATGATTCCCTCCTGTAGACCAAGGTCGGCTCCCCAGGAGCTAGGGACCTCTCGCGTCTGTCTTCCTGGGGTTTGCAAGGCGGGCTCGTTGCCCAGGGAAGAGACCCCGTGCATAAGCCACCCCTTCCCCGTGTGAGTGGTGGAGGCGACTGGCAGGAGAGTCTTGCCCTTCGCCCGAATGTGATATTTGCAACATAGTCAGGTCCACGCTGCCTCCGCAGAGCTGAGCTTCTGGCGTGGCCCCGCGTGGCGTCACCGCAGACGGTGCTCCCAGCAGGGCTACACGTTCCGGGGACCTGAGCCAGACGGAGGGAAGCTCCACCCCATCGTTTCCCAGGGGGAGGCGACACCACGTGATCAGGCCACGGGTTGCAGATGCTGCACTTGCTCGAGTGTGGAGCCACGTCCCCGGAGCCTCGCGATCAGAAAGGACACGCGGGTGACACATTTGGAGTAGTGCCGCCGCGGCCACGCACGACTCTCCCAGGGCACGGCCGTGTGACTGTGCAGAGGGCCCTGCCCTGGAGCGCCTTCGGGAAACAGGGGCTGCCCCACAGCACGCAGGGCACGCCTGGGCTTCTGGGCGCTGCTTCCCCGGGATCTGTGCCGGGACAGTAAACCTCAGGGACAGGGGAGCCGACGGTGCGTCCCGGCGGGCCCTGCCACTCAGCGGGGCCTCTAGCAGGAGCGCCAGCTGCCCAAAGGCCCGGGTGCCTGGGAGCGTCTCTCTTTGGGGACCGGGAGTGGACAGGAGCGAAAACAGAACCTGGGGCAGGAGAGACGGGGACTGGCTGCCCCCCGGGGCTCACGGATCCTGGGCGCCTTTGGTGTCAGCGTCCCAGCCCAGGAAGGCAGGTCTGGGGCCCACGGCCATGGGGACCGGCGTCCTCACTGTGAACCGCCAACAACACAGGGAGCTGACCCACCTGCTGCCCCGTGCGTGAGTGACCTCCAACGGCGTCCGCGATGGAGAGGGCGTGTCTGCCGGCACCGGACTGAGCATCCTCATCTCTGCGATGCCCTGTCACCTCTGCCGAGTGCTGCCACCTCCGCTGTGCCCGTCCTGGGCACAGGTCGGGAGAAAGGGCACAGCCCAGCTGCGTTCGCCACCTGCCCAGGATGAAAAGCACGGGACTCCTCTCCCCAGCTGGACCCGCTGCATGGCGGGGACCCACCCTCTGTTTCCGCGGGCGAGCACTTTCTTTGTGTGTATCTCCCTGCTGCCGGAAAGCTCAGACTGTTAGAAAACAGAGCCCGTGGGGGGCAGAGCCTCACCTGGATGCAGGGGGCGTGCCTGACTCCTGGGGTCTGGTGAGAAGCCTCAGGTTGCACACGCACACTGAGAAAAACTAACAGGCACTGGGCTTGGGAGAGAAAAGGACACAGAAGTGACCGGGCGCAACCTCTTCACGGTGCAGGAAGCCCGGCGCAGTGACGCAGAGCTTGCTGGCCCGGGAGGCAAGCTGGCCTTGGAGGGACGGGCTCACCCCGCGGGGACACCGGCCTTCATTCCTCTGATCTTCAAATCGGGTTTAGTGAGGCTTTTGGGAATGTCCTGGCCGAACTCATCAGGAACAACCAAGGGGGTTTGAACTTAGGGTTCCGACTGCGAGGGCAGAATGTTCCAGAATAATCGGCACATGCCTGAGGCCAGCAGAGAGATTGTGGCAGGGGGAGCAATGAAGGCAAGACACAGGCAGGCAGCATCGACAGGGCATGGAGGAGTTTGGGGGGTCGAGGTGGAGTTTGGGGGTCAAGGTCACAGTGGATCAGCCAAGCGGGCACTCCTCCATGCAGGGGTGGGGGCATGTTCGGGATTTCTGAGATGCTGCAGCCACAGAAGCATCGGTTGTCTGTAAGGCAGTTCCTCCCTCAAACCCGCACAATCAGGGTCTAGAGCTGGAAACCAGAAGTTCTTGTTCAAGGCAGAAATGTATCTCAAACACTGTGAAGGCATTCAACGAAATCGGCAGTGTTAGAAGGAAGTCTTCCGGCAGACTGAATCCCATCCAGAGACGCAGCTTTAAACATCGGTTACCGACGCCCTTGCTGAGCCTGCACCGGCCTCGACGATAGATTCTCACCCGGTTATAAAGCAATTACCCCCACGGCTTTGGGCCAGAAGATTGGATATCTGAGACTCTGAAATGATCACCCTGCAAATGACCATAATGTGGGTAATTAAAAATAGATTATTGGATTAAGATTTGAATTACTTTCGAAGACCTTGCCTTTCCTTGGTGTCTGTGGTTTCTGCGTTTTGCTCCTTTCCCCTTATTTTTCCTCTCCTGGCGTGATCATAATTGAATGCATCTCCACACCACAAATTGTAATTTTGCTGTCAGCAATGGTACTTTAATCTCAGATGTTTATTAGAAAATTTCTCTGCGCTAACCGTGAATTTAGCTAACAAGAGGCCCTTGAATCTCAAGTGGGAGGACTTCCGACCACGTCAAGGCTGGGGTGGCAGCTCCCAGTCGGGGGGCTGGCCCAGTGAGCTCTGACAGCTATAAATTTCATATCTTTATGTGTAGAAGTTCAGCAATAATTAGGCTAAACACAAATGCGTTCATTCTTACATTTGCTGTCCTCAAGAAAAGGGAGATGAATGAAGAGACGGGAGTTTCACTACACCACATGCAGTTGGGCCAAAGGGATAGGGAGCCGAGTCACTTCTCAATGAATTTGATTCGTGTAAATGATTTATCTGGGTCCTTCCGCCCTGCACCCTACTTATTCCTTAAGATGCAGGACATGTGTTCCTTGAAGGGATTCTCCTCCCCTCCCTGCCCCGCACGCAGAGCGCACAGCAGGGAGGCGGCCGGCAGGAGCAGGTCCCGGGTGCGCTCAGTCAGCCTGGGCTTCAGCACCCCTGTCCCGGAAAGTGCAGAGGTCGGACCAAACCCCACGGGGATTTCTGCGGACCGCTCTCCGCCCTCCGTGCGCCGTCACTGTCCTCACGGAGGTGGAGATTCCTCCCAGACGGGATTCCCACTCTGCTCTAAACGGAAAGTGTGTCCTCAGTCCGAGTCGACAGGGATAAACCGCGTCGTCTCCCTAAAAGGCAAGCACGCACCTTCGTGTCCATTCCAGCAATCCCCTCCCAGGTGCGGCCCCACGAGGAAAGGAAACGTGTGCTCTCACAGGAAACGGTGCTCAAGCCACAGTCGCCCCAAACGAGGAGCACCCCAAAGGTCTCTCAGTTGGCGGATGGATTTCTCAGTGGTAAGTCCCGCAGAGGACCGCCGCTCAGGGACACACAGGAGGGGGCCCTGGCACCCGCGAGGACAGGGGTGAAGGGGAGAGGATCTTTGCGAACCATACATCTGGTAAGGGGCTCAGATCCAGAACACACAAAGAACCTCTGCAGCTCCAGAGCAAAACCCAAACCCTCCTATCAACGCCGGGCCAAGGACTCGAACAGATACTTCTCTGCGGAAGCCTGAACGAGCCGCTGACGGGTGCGTGAAAGAGACGCTCAGAATCACTACATCAAAGCCCCAATGACGCGCAGTTTTATACCTGGTGGGATGGCTGCTAAATTAGTAGCTTTCCAAACTCTATGAGAAAGTCTGTTTAGAAAGTCAGAGGCAGAGGAGGTGAGCGCTGGAAGGAAGGGATGGGCTCAGGTGACAAGGTGCGGCGGAAGAAGGGCCCCCGGAGCTCGCAGTCCCCCAGGGGCGGGAGCGCTGTGGTCGCCGACGCTGCGCCCTGGACATCCACGTCCTTGGAGGGCGGAGCCCGTTTATCTGTTCTCATCACAGTAAAAAATACATAAACAAACGCATCATCTTCCTTAAAAAAGAAAGCACGCATACATGGAGGAGTCTGCAGTGAGTTACGTGCTGAGTGAAGGAGGCGGGACTACAGACAGCGTGCCACATGACCTTACCGTGGCGCCGCCTGCAGGGAGCAGAGGCGTGGTTGCCGGGCTGCGGCGGGGTGCAGGGCGAGGGGGGCACGGGGCGACCACCCAGGTGGGCGTAGAGATGCTCCACTGTACCTGGGCTGGGGCGGTGGTCCTATGGCTACACATTTTTTTAATCCTCACTGGAGGACATGCTTGTGGGTTTTTTCCTTTTTACAGAGGGGGACTCGAGGGAGAGAAACATCGCTGTGAGAGAGAAACTGATTGGTTGCCTCCTGTACGCACCCCACCGGGGACTGAACCTGCAACCCCGGCGTGTGCCCTGACCGGGAATAGAACCCGTGACCTTTCGGTTTACAGGGCAACGCTCCAACCAAGTGAGCCACACAGGCCAGGACACGACTGCACATTTTTACTTTGGAAACTGTAGTCCAATTTAAAAAACAGCAGCGTGGAGGTGAGGTCTACTACTAAACTGCCCCTTTCCTCAAATGTACATTCTGAAAATGTTAAAGCTTTTTTACAGAAACAGACACGGGTGTGTGGGCAGCTGTTTACTCCTCGTGGCTGTGGCGGCGCAGGGGTGCAGTGTGGACGGTTTCCAGTCAGTGCACTGACGTGTCCGGGCGTGGGCTGTGCCGTCCTCGAGTCCCCAGCTGCCTGCAGCTCCCTCTGGGCTCCCGAGAAACAGCTCTGGCTGGCGCTGACTTCCAACGACTTCCTCCAGGCAAGGCCCCGGGGGCACGCAGCGCAGCACAGCCGTCTGCCCGCAGGCGCAGGCCCGGCTCAGGGCAGCCCCTCCGGAGCTCTTCCTGCTTGCAGTCGTTGGGACCGACAGCGCCGTGCTTCTGTGTGTCCGCTTTCAAGCCAGACTCCTGCACCCCCGGGCGCCTGGTGCCCTCCGCCCGCTGCTGGGGTGCCTGAGCTGAGGGAACGTTTTATGCGGGTGACGGGATCCTGAGGGATGCTCTCTGTGCTGGCCCAGGCGGGGGGCTCTGCTGAAAACCAGGGTGAACTCCTGTCTCCTGACCAGGCGGGTCTCCGAGTTTATCTGGCGACTGCACCGCACTGCGGTAGCATTTTAAAATCCACTGCGCCGATGAAAATTTTCACAGCTGGTTACTGCACGGGCTGAGCAAGGCCCTAACATGTTGCCAAGTGCACAGTCTGAGGACGCACACGCAGGGGTGGTGTTTTGGGGACAGGGAAGAGGTAGATGCACGGCGGGGGGGAGGACGGAGCACTTGTCCTCAGACTGTGTCAGGAGCGTGTCGCACGGCGTTTTCTGGCAGCAGTGGGCGGCGTGTATACACTCTCGCGTCCCCCACGTAGAGACGCGTTTTTAACGAGCTGGTTCAGACGGTCAGTGCCCCCTGTGCTCACTTGATACTCAAGTTTACGGGTTTGAGCTCAGCTTTATTGAATTGGAGGCTGAAATCGTGGAAGAGGGGAACATCCCCACACTCGCTGCCTGGGGCTTGCACACCAGCCGTTGTGCGTGGCGTGCAAGACGGGCTGGCTGCCCTAAGCCCGGTGTCTCCCCTGAGAATGAAGCTTCCATTTCTGGGGACCCAGTCCCTGCAGTGTCCCACGGTCGGCCCCCCCACAGCTTCGCCTGGACCCCGGCATCCAAAACACCAGGCTCCACACCCCTCAGTGACCCTCGAGCAGCGGCCTCAGCGAGTTGCAACGTAAAGAATCTGTGCATGCTGAACTACAAATGAAGTCAAGTTAGTTTCAGTGAGACTACGATATCAATCCGTAATATTCAGAGTGTCGAGGAAAAGTGATCTTCAAAGTTGTTTGTGTTTAAAACAAGTTTCTCAGGGCTTTCTACCAGTAAAATGCAAACAGACTGAAAAAGGCTCGGGATCCGTCTTGCAGGGCCATTGAAATACACGACGAGGACAGCGGTGCCCAAGTGGCGGCGTCCTGGTCGGTCCCCGGAGCCTGGCCTCCCTGGACGGTGGAGGAACAGCAGGCAAGTCTTCCCTGCTCTGCAGGGTGGGGGGTGGGCTGCGTTACAAGAAACATCCTTCACCCGACCAGAAACATCCATGTACAGACGGGTTCTATAAAGGCACGGGGGCTGTCATTGCCCTGGGCAACCGTGGGAACCACTGACGTATGCTCCCCAGTACCCGATTCCACCCCCAGGCCTGCTCGACCCCACCTCGTGGTGTTTATGACCTGTTGACCCCACGGGGCACCAGATGAAGCTGCTGTCCCTCCTGGGCATGGACTGGACTGAGACAGCACTGAGCCAGGCTCCGGCGGGCTCCAGCCCCGGGGCAGGGCAGGGGTCCGGGCAGCCAGCAGCTCAGACGCCCTGTGAGATGAGAATGGGTTTTCAGATAAACCCGGGCAGTGGATTGCACCAGAGGGGACCGTGACTTTGGGCTCGATTAGGTGCCGTGTCAGGCGGTGAGAGAATCCCGTGTTTCCTTAGCCGTGCACCTGAAACTGTGTCGCTTTCTGTTGCTGTATTTTCCACTTCATAAGAGGATTTGTGGAGATTTGTCTTCCTCTTCTGTGGTATAAATATGTGGATGACGCCTCCAATTTTGCCTGGGTCGACAGAGCCCACGACGCTCACTCTCTGCCCCTTCCCAGAGCGAAGTGTGCAGAGCCTGGGATCCAGTCCGTCCGCGACGCGAGAGCCGGTCGGCCACGCGGAGGACTTTAGTTCCCAGAGAAGGAAAGGGAAGGAAACCCGGACGCCTGGCTGCCGGCGCGGGACGGCAAGCCGCAGTGGGCGCGCAGACCGGCTGGAACTCCGCCTGGAGCTCCGCCCGGAACTCCGCCCCGAGGCCGGCATCGGCTCCAGGCCCCACAGGCTCTCGCGCTCTGTGGCGTCCCTGCGTGCTCGGCTCTCCGGAAGGCAGCGCCCCTCCACGCCAGGTCACTGGCGCGATGCGACAACAGTGCATCTCCGGTGACACTGCCAGCAGCACGCCGGGAGAGAGGTCTCAGAAATGACCAGCGCGACCCGGCGGGCCCCGCCCCAGCACGTGAGGCCGCGCAGGCTCGGACGCCAAGCGCAGAATTATTTCCCGCAGGTCCTTTGCGTGGGGGCCGTCCTACCGCTCGGAAAATGGACAGAACAGAGTCCAGTCGGAGAGCGGGCTCCTTTTAATCTCCCAGTGAGAGATGGAACTGAGTTTTGACCGGCTGATGGAAAAATGGCCTTTTATTATGTCTAAAATCAATGATGGAATAATTAGATTTAGCAAATGAGATTTTTTAAAAAAAATCTCTTTGAGGTCACCAGCGCTGTTTCCAAACGTCCATCTGAGAGAATTCCCTAAACTGAATTTCCTGTGGCTCCCTTTGGTTCGGTGAAAGTCTTCGTCTTCATCGCACCGGCATTGCTGATAAGGAATCACACCGAACGGGGACTTACCGCGGAGACGCCTTATTCTGGCCGCGCTTCCAGGGTGGGCTGCGGCCGGTGGGCGGCTCCGTGGGGCCGGGTGGATCGGCCGGGCCTCCCTCCTGTGTTGGGGCCTCAGCTGCGTAGCCAGGCCCACTCGCTCTCGCTCAGGGGGACTCGTCACAGCTGCTGCACGGCGTGGCGGGGGCTCCTTCGGAGCAGAAATCGCGGGGTCTCTTGGAGGCTGGGGCTCAGAAGTCCCGCCTGCGTCATTTTATGGCGTCATCTCTGCAACATTCTACTGGTCAAAGCCAGTGACAGGGCCAGCTCACATTCCTGGGGGGGACTAATAGACTCCGCCTTTTTAAAAAAATATATTTATCTTTATTTTATTTTACTTTTTTAAAACATTTTTTAATTGTTGTTTAAGTATAGATTTTTGCCTTTTCCCCCCACCCCTCCCCACCACCCCAGCCCTCCCCACCTCCCTCCCCTGTTTCCATCCCCCCTTGTTATTGTCCGTGTGTCCTTTATAATTGTTCCTACAAATCCTTCACCCTTTCCCCCTATAATCCCCTCCCCTCTCCCCTCTGGTCACTGTCAGCCTGTTCTCAATTTCAGTGTCTTTCATTATATTTCGATTGCTTATTCATTTTATTGGTTAGGTTCCTGTTAAAGGTGAGATCATGTGGTATTTGTCTGTCACTGCCTGGCTTATTTAGTTTAGCATAATGCTTTCCAGCTCCATCCATGCTGTTGCAAAGGGTAGGAGCTCCTTCTTTCTTTTGGCTGCATGGAATTCCATTGTGTAAATGTACCATAGTTTTTTGATCCATTCATTCAGGGATGGGCACCTAGGTTGCTTCCAGCACTTGGCTATTGTATATTGTGCTGTTATGAACATGGGGTGCATAGGTTCTTTTGGATTGGTGTTTCAGGGTTCTTAGGATATAATCCTAGCA
>JAPYXV010005146.1:0-10776 GCA_028533065.1 Trachops cirrhosus
GGCTGCAGGCACCACACCATTCACCCAAGCAATGACTCTTTCTGGATTGGGGCACCCACACAAAGACCTGAAGTCTTTGGTACTGCTGGCTGGGTCAAAGTTCTTCCCCCAAGCTCCACTCTTAAGCTCAGATTATTAATTCAATTGTTCTCTAAGTATAAATGCTTACATTTTTAATTTTGTAGTAAGTCTCTAAAATATGAATATCATAAAATTATTTAAATAAGTAACTATATATGTTAAACTACTTTTAGAATGGAAACCAAATGAGAAAATTCTGCCTCCCCAAATTGCTTATTGGCAGTAACTACTATTAGTTATCTTTGTGTGACTTGGGTGGACTAGGTCCATAAGGCACACTGTGAAGTCATGAATTAATCATTCTAATTCCTCTAGTGTGATACTTGAGTTTTCCTCCAATTACAAATCATCCCTTATCTGATATCTTATTCTTTTTAGGGTTAGTGCAGCCTTTCTATCTTGTGGTTTCTTCACTTAACTTCATTCCAGCCATGTTTTACAACTACAATGATATAGCCATGGATATATAAACAGAGGACATTTTGATTTTTTAAAGAAAACTAAGAAAGAAAAACAAGGTTGGATCCATAAAATTGAGTCAACATAAGATTTTAAAGGTAAATCCTAAAATGTCATCTACTTTCTAAAGGTTCACATACATTTGGCTCTCAGGACTTTAGCAGCCAACTCTAATGTTAGGCATATGGTTAATATTCAATGTATGTTGAATAAAAATTAAGATGGAGTGTCAAAATGGTGATGGTATTGGAGGACCTGAACTCTACCTCTCTCATAAGCACATTGAAATATGCAACTATATACAGGGTAGTTCTTCTTGAGAGGCAACTGAGAACTGATAACTTCTCAAAAATAAACAAGAGTGAGAAAGACTGTATAGAGAAGGCTGGGAAAGCAAAGAAGCTCTCTGGAATCTGTGGGAAATTCTTGGACCAGAAGTATTTGTAAGCACCATTGCTTATGCCCCCCTTTACATCAAAAGGGTAGATGGAAGCTCCATACAGATGCTCTGGCCTGCCTGACAGATCTCCAATGCATCTTCCCAGCCATAGAGGCCATTTCAGCCTGAACAAAGAGAACAATGAGGATTGACACAGCATCACTCGATGAACCTGGTATCCCTGCCTAAAATTGTTCTAGCCCTGCAAGCCAGAACCTCAAGCACTGTGAGTACCCATAAAACTCCAAATTGGCCTCACAAAATTACCCAGCATATATAGCCTACACAAAGGTTGCTTATATACAAGACCACTTAATGCACAACAAATGAAAGAGACCATATACAGAAGTCTGGAGAACTTTAAGGGTTCTCCGGGATCTGTGGTAATGCATCGGGATCAGAGGTGCCAGTGAGTACTATTGTTTATGTCCATCTCAATGTCAATAATATGGGTGGAAGCCCTGTCCAGGTGTTTTCCCCTACCAGCAAAATTGCTGCAGCATGTCTCTGGCCACTCCATCTAGATCCAGTTTTAGCTCTAACTGAAGGAAGGAAACAGGATCAATCGGATGTTACCAAATACACCAGGCCTCCTTGCTTGAGTTGTCATAAGTGCCCACATAGCTTCAACTGACTTGTCAAAACCATCTGACGCACACAGCCTTTACAGAGGTTGCTTCTACACAAAGATATAGCTATTTTCTCTGATTGATATAAAAACATAGGAGTCAATCAAAAGAAGAAGACAAAGGAATACATCTCAAATGAGAGAAAAAAAAAAGTCCCCAGGGAAAGGATAACTGAGAAAACAGAGATATGTAATTTACATTATAAAGAAATCAAAGCAATAGTCAAAAAGATGATCATCAAATTTGTGAGTAGAATAGAGAAATAAGGAGAACTTCAACAAAGAGTTAGACACTATAATTAAGAATCAAGCAAAGATGAAGAATTCAATGTCTGAAATTAAAAAATATACTAGAAGAAATCAAGATTAGATTACCTACTACAAAAGAATGGATCAGAGACCTGGAAGACAGACCACTGAATGCAACTGAACAGACCAGCAATAGTAATAATAATAATAATAATACTCTATAAAAATGTAGATAGATTACAGCACCTCTAGGAAAACATCAAGCACATGAACATTTGCATTATATGGTTCCCAGAAGCAGAAGAGAGAAAAAAATCAGAAAGTTTGTTTGTAGAAATCATGTCTGAAAACTTTCTTAACCTATGAAAGGAAACATATTCATGTCCTGAAAGCATCAAGATTAACTCAAAAAGATCCACACCAATAGATATTATAATTAAAATGATAAAAGTTGGGTATTAAGAGACCATTTGATGGCAGCAAGAATAGAAGTAGGTACATAGAAGGGAAACCCAGTAGTCTATCAACTGATCTTTTAGGGGAAAACTTCAGTCTAGAAGCAAGCATAAGACAGATTTAAAGTGTTGAAAGAAAGAGATCTATCACATAGAATAATATACTTGCAAGGTAATCATTTAGAATTCAAGAAGAGACAAAGAATTTCCCCCAGACAAGGAAAAAGTAAAGGGGGTCATCACTACTTAACACACTTTACAAGAAACACACCTTAAAAGAAAATAAAAGGCCATAACCAGAAATAAGAATATATGAGAGAAATCTGTGTTAAAAACAAATATTAAATAAGCACAGCAGATAAACCATTTAAAAAGCCAGTATAAAGGTCAACGGACACAAACTCAATTATAATCACAATAAGGAGTGAGGTGATACACAAAACAAAATGATAAAAAAATAGCATCAAAAAGAAAGCATGGAGGAAGGAGTAAACATTTAATCCCTTTAGAATATACTCATATTTGTATTCTGTCAACTTCAAAAGACTGTTATAGATACAAAATGATATAAACCTCAAAGTACCACAAACCAAAAACATAAAAAGATACACAAAAAATAAAGAGAAATAAACCCAAACAAAACACTAACAAAAAGTAGCAAACCATAAGAAAACAGATCAAGAGAACAAGAAAGAAACAGAAAATAACACCAACCTCCCCCCACAAAAAATTAGCAAAATAGCAATGAGTACAAACTAAAAGTGAAGAGATGGAAAAAGTATTCTGTGCAAATACAAATGAAGATAAAGCTGAGGTAGCAATATTTATGTCAGACAAAATAAACTTTAAAACTAATAATGTAGAAAAAAACAAACAAGAATATTATATAATTATAAATGGGTCAATCCAAGAAGAGGCTATAACAATTTTAAATATCTATGCAACCAACATAGGAGCACCAAAATATATGAAGTAAATATTAATGGAGATATCAAGGAAATTGACAGTATTAAAATAATAGTAGGAGACTTTAATAGCACCGTTATATCAATGGATATAGATCATCCAGGCAAAAAATTAATAAGGACTAAATAACCTCAAATGTCAGAGATCAGTGTGATTTAATAGACATTTAGAGGAAAATTCATTCAAAATTGCAGAATACACACTTTTTTTCAAGTGCACATGGACCATTATACAGGGTAAACCATATGAGGAAGTTAATCTTCCCTCATAAATTCAAGAATATTGAAATTTAATCAAGCATCTTTTCTCGACTATAATGGCATGAAACTAGTAATTGTAAGGTTTTCTTAAGCTCCGCTGAGGAAGAAATGCCAATCAGTCACAAAATCAGTCAGTACAGAGCTTTATTGGGGTTTGCGCACCTGGGCGAGGTCCCTACGGTCCACACAGAGCTGGGCTGGGGGAGAATCGTGGTCAAACAAAGAGCAGGGCAGGGTTTTATACACCAAATCTGGGGGTGTTCACGGGGGTCTGGGGATTGGTCCCTCTAGGACAAAGTGGTGACATATCATTGGTAGTCTTCCTTAGACTCTGGTTGCTACAACAAAGTTGGCCATTTAGGCTCCCTGACCTGACATCAGCCATCTCTTCCAGGTTGTAGTTTGGCCACCATTTTGTCCTACCACGCCCACCCTGACATTCTGTCCTCTTTGATAGGATGAGGGGCATCATGGCTGATCTGACTACTTCCTGCTGTATGAAGGACATAGAGGGGAGGGGCTAGACGTCTGCCCTTTCTGGCTGGTCAGGGAGGAGCTAGTAGGTTGGAGTCTGGAGTAGTATCTGGTTAAAGGTGACCGGGGAGGCTTCGCGAATTCTTTCCTGGAGGAATTTCAGGAAACAGGGACCAAGCATTAATAATATGCATGTTATTATTATGACTGGGCCTATGACTGGAGCCAGGGCAGTAAAAAGTAGGGAGTGCCTCCGCAGGGCCGCCGTTTTGAAGGTGGTGGGGTCTTGGCACAACTTGTCCCTAAGGCTCTGCAGGGTATTAATATTCTCTTCTACTATGCCGCTTTCGTTCACATAGAAGCAGCATTGTTCCTGCAGGAAGAAACATGTTCCCCCTTTCTCTGCTGTTAGTAGGTCTAAGGCTCTGCGGTTTTGGTGGGCAACCTGGGTGACCAAGGTTATTTGTCTCTGTAAGGATGCCAGAGAGGCGACAGAGGCATCCAGGGCCTGCTCCAAGTCTGCCCATAATTGGCGAGTTGTTTGGACACTGTGTGCTAACCCCGCGCTGCCTATTCCAGCTGCTGCCAAAGGTTAGTCCTACTAATATGGGCAGAAAAACAGCCCGCTTTTCGAGACACCTGGTTAACTTGTTTCTGAGCTCTCCTTCCCCATAATGCATAAGCTGTGGGGTTAGCCCAGTCGGGAAACACAGGAAGGTGGAGGAGGAGTTAATTGCACCAGAAAAATGTACCTGGGGGCTGGTAGGGGGTCCCCACTATCTGCACTGTCCAGTTGCAGGAGGAAGTACCTGCAGTAGTATAACATACCTTAGGACTGTCCATTTGGTTTTGAAAGAGAGGCACTTCTTTCAGGAGAAATGGTGTTGGGGAGCTTGTGACATTGAGAGGAGTAGGTATGGGAGCGGCAGCGATGGGTGATTGGTTGAGATAAGCACAGAGAAAACAGTTAGTGATATTCCTGATAGCAGTAATATTAAGTATTTGGATGCCCTGATTAATGAGAGATAGCCAGGAGAAGTGGGTGGCTCTTTGCCTTTCCTGCTCAGTCTGTTGAATTAGCCTCTAGAGGGCCTGCCTGCTCCTGGTTAAGAATAAAATTGGTTAATACTGTTCTGTTGGGAGCCGCCTGAACAAGGGTTCGGTATATTTCTAGGGTGCTCTGAGGATAGGAGTAGGAAAAGCTTTGGTATAACTTGCCTTTTCCCCCCTTTTCCCACCTGGGGTCCCAAGGGTCATGGATGGTGTATTGCCAAGGTTTGTGTGCCTCCCACTCATGATATTAACAGGAGTAGTAGGGGCAGCCTCCATAGGTGTCTGGCCATAATTTGCACCTTTCTTCTGTTTGCTCATAGAGAAGGCAGAGGGCATGAAACAGGGAGGAGACTGATGCCCCTAAATTGTTTGTTATTTGCATGTAAGGTGATGGGTGCAGAACATCGGGAAGCAGGGCAGGCAGTGGAGGTGACGGGGTGAGACACTGATGTCCCACTAAGGGTGTACGTTTCGCATACAAAGAATTTCCAGACGTAAGGTGTTGGGAGGTTAAGAGATGTCTTTGACAGGCATGAATGAGCAAGAAGGAGGAGAAGAAGGATCTGTAGGGATTTCATCGAGAGAACCTGGTGTTCAAGTAAAGCGGACTTGGGTATTTCCTATGAGCTGAGCTGACCACTTTTCTGAGGCAGGGGCTGGTTTAAGGCAGGAGAGGTAGACCCACACTGGCTGACCCAATAATTTTGCTGCTGTAGGGGTGGTGAGAATAACAGTATGTTGTCCTGTCCACTTGGGCTGGAGTGGCCCAGGTCAGGGTTCTTTGAGTAATACCTGGTCTCCAGGCTGCAGGAGAGTGGCTGGGCCTGTCTCCTGGCACCCCGCTACCGGAGGAAGAACTCAGTCAGCGTACTCTCTCATAGGAGATGCTGGTGGAGGGAGAGATAAGGCAGGTAGGAAGCCAGAGGAGGAGTATGTACTGGCAGGTTATTGTTAATTAGGAAAGGACGGCCGTACAGTAGTTCAAAAGGGCTAAGTCCTGTTGGTTCCCATGGGGCCGCCCGTATTTGAGTGAGGGCCAGAGGGAGCAGAGAGGGCCAGGAGTTTCTAGTTTCTAGGGTAAGCTTAGTCAGGTGGGTTTTCAGAATGCGGTTAACCCACTCTACTTTACCAGAGGACTGAGGATGATAAGGAATGTGCAACTTCCAGGTGATGCTGAGAGAGGTGGAGACCTGTTGGATGATTTGGGTGATGAAGCCCAGGCTGTCATCTGACTGGATAGAGGAGGGCAGTCCAAATCGAGGGTTGATGTAGTTGAGGAGGAAGTTGGCTACCGTATCAGCTGTTTCTTTTGCCGTGGGATAGACCTCAATCCAACCTGAAAATGTGTCAACAAAAGTTAAGAGGTAGCGGAATTTTTTATGGAGAGGCATGTGCGTGAAGTCGACCTGCCAATCTTGCCCCGGGAGGTGTCCTCATAGTTGATGGCCCAGGACCTGGGGCTTCATTTCTCCCTGGGCAGACGTCCAGGAGCAGATGCCACATTTGGAGTGGACTTCCTTGATAGTTTGGAAGAGTAGGATGGTTAAACAAGGGGTCTAAAAACTTTAGCAGAGCTTTTGGACCAATGTGTAACAATTGGTGAATTTCAGAGAGAAGTGTGGTGGCCTGCTCCCGGGGCAGGGCTATCTTCCCTTTGACGAAAACCCACCCCTCATTTCCTGGGTGTCCACCTTGTCAGAGAAGGGTGGAGTATTCTTGGGGGGAATAAGTTGGGGGAATATTGGTGGTCAGGAAGAGGATAGGGTGTGGCGGGGCGTGTGTGGTGAGTTCTCAGGCCACAGCATCCGCTTGGGCATTGCCATGAGAAACGGGGTCCTGTGAGGCCTGGTGACCCTTACAGTGGACCACCACTATGGCAGTGGGTAAGTCTGTGGCCTGGAGGAGTTTGGCAATGAGAGAGGCATTAACAATGGGTGAACCTTTAGTAGTAAGGAAGCCCCTCTCTTTCCACAGAGCCGAGTGGCTATGTACAATTAGGAAAGCATATTTGGAGTCTGTAAAAGTGGTAACCTTCTTTCCCTGGGCTAGGGTAAGTGCCCGGGTGAGGGCTATGAGTTCAGCCTTCTGAGAAGTGGTGCCTTCAGGGAGCTTATTAGCCTCAAGGGTCTGCATTAGAGTTACTACTGCATAGGCTGCCCGTCTCTGGCCATTGGTTCCAAATACTGAATTTTCATCTACAAACAGGGTGAGATCTGCCTCAGGGAGAGGGTTGTCAGATTATCCGTCTAGAGGTTGACCAAGGAAGTCTAGTACTTCTGGGCAGGAGTGGGAAGGTTCTATGTCTGTGGTGGGGGTTGGAAGGAGGGTAGCTGGGTTGAGGTGCAGTGAGAGTTGGAGGGACAAGGCTGTCCCTTCAACAAATAGAAGGTGAAATTCCTATAGACAGGATGGGCTTAAAAGGGAGAGGGCTAGGTGAGAGAGCAGATCTGTAAGGCAGTGGGAGGAAAATATGGTAACAGGTTGGCACAGAGTGAGCTTGAGGGCTTTCTTTCCAAGTTCTGCCACGCTCCCTAATGCCCGGAGGCATGGCTGCCATCCCCGTAAGGTAGGGTCAAGCTGTTTTGACAGGTAGGCTACTGGGCGGTATGTCGGGCCAACCGGCTGAGCCAAGACTCCAATTGCAATTCCCTGCCTCTTGTCTGTGAATAGATGAAAAGGACGAGAGGGATTGGGAAGACTAAAGGAGCCCGCAGGATGGTAAAGACCTTTTGTACAAGCTTGGGATATGTAAGGGGACCTGTAGGAGTGTCTCTGGCCATCTCATAGTGGTTTGGCAAGTAGGGCAAAGTTGGGGACCCAATGCCTAAAAAGCCCAACTAGCCCTAGGAAGGAAAGGATCTGATCTCCTGTAGCTGGTGGTTGGAGATTACGGAGGAGTTGTGTACGGTCCACTGTAAGGCTGCGAGAGGTAGGGGAAAGAGAGAGACCTAGATAGGTGACTTGCCGGCTTGACCACTGAGCCTTATCAGGAGAGACATGGAATCCCTTCTGGGCAAGGAAGTTAGGGAGACTTGCAGTCTGTTGTCTGGAATCTTGCAAAGTGGAATCTTGCAGAGGAGGAGGTCATCTACGTATTGGAGGACTCTGCTGGGGCCTAGGTCACAGGAGGCTAAGTCTCGAGCTAAAGCCTGACCAAATAGGTGGGGGCTATCTCTGAACCCTTGCGGCAAAGACTGTCTACATGAGTTGTTGTGACAGGGTATTGTCTGGGTCTGTCCATGTAAAGGCGAAAAGGAATTGGGATTCAGGGTGTAGCGGGATGATGAAGAAGGCATCTTTGAGGTCTAAAACTGTAAAGTAGGTCATAGTAGAAGGGATGTGAGAGAGAATAGTATATGGGTTAGGGACTACCAGGTGGATAGGGATGACTGCTTCGTTGATGGGTCTAAGGTCCTGGACCAGGTGGTAGGCTCCAGACGGTTTTTTGACAGGGAGGATGGGAGTATTGCATGGAGAATTGACAGGGACAAGAAGTTTCTGGTCTAGGAGGTGGGTGATGATGGGCTGTGGGCCCTTTAGGTTTGTGTGGGAGATG
This sequence comes from Trachops cirrhosus, assembly GCA_028533065.1. Taxonomy (NCBI): domain Eukaryota; kingdom Metazoa; phylum Chordata; class Mammalia; order Chiroptera; family Phyllostomidae; genus Trachops; species Trachops cirrhosus. The sequence continues at coordinate 8,621 of JAPYXV010005146.1, forward strand.
GGGAACTGGGGTTGGGAAGGGAAAACATCGGGCCGTTTTAGGCGGATGACAACCGGGAGATGATGAGAAGCTACAGTTGAGGTGGAGTTGTCCCATACTTGTGGGTTGACAAGGGAAGTAGAAATAGGTGGAGCTGGGGGAGAAGTTGGGTCCTCCAACAGTGGGAGGATAAATGAAGAAGAGGGGGCCAGGTTTTTCGTGATCTGGAGAGTGGCACCTAATAGTTGGAGAACATCCCATCCTAACAGTGAAATGGGGCAGGAGGGTATGACAAGAAACGAATGGGTGAAGGGAAAGTCATCCAGACTGCAGTTTAGTAGGGGAGTGCGCCATGGGCAAGATGGCGTCCCGTCAACCCCCATGACCGAGATCTGGGAAGGAGTGAGAGGTCCTGAAAAAGACGGTAAAACAGAGTAGGTAGTCCCCATGTCCACTAGGAAAGAGGTGTACTTACCCTCTACCTGCAGCGTTACCCTGGGCTTGGCGAGGGTGATGGGGGTCTTCAATTCCGGGCCACCTCAGTCGCCCAGCAGTCCTAGAAGTTCCGGCGTGGCCAGGGAAGAGTCCACACCTTGATCAGCTGGCCCCCTGCGTGGAGGTGCCAGGGACGAGCTTCTTAGGGGACAAGCATCCCTCCAGTGGCCAAACTGTTGGCAGTCGGGGCAGGCCTTCGTTGGTGGCCGAAGTTGAGGACATTGGCAGGCCCAGTGTCCCTCTTTGCCACACTTGAAATAGGCCCCCAGTAGGGCATTCTTTGGCCCGGACTTAAGGTTCACCTCCCCCCCCCCGCCCCGTACCGATGTTTGCCGCCGGCTGCAGAGCCACCACTATGGCCTGGGTTTGCAAGGCTACCTTTTGCTGCAGTCAAGCCTGGCAAGTGGCCTCAGCCTCTGCTTCCCAGTTATTGAAAACTTTAAATGCCATATTTACCAGATCTCAGATGGGGGTTTGGGGGCCATCTTTGGCCTTTTTTAGTTTCCTTCTAATGTCTGGGGCCAACTGGGAGATAAAGTGGGTAGCTAAGACAGTAGTCCCAGCGTTAGAAGCCGGGTCAAGGTGTGTATGGAGCACCATTGCCTCAGTAAACCTGTTGAGGAACAGCACTGGATTTTCCCTGGAGTCTTGGGTGATTTCTCTGAGTTTATCATAATTTACAGTCCTCTGGGCTTATTGGTGCATGCCTGCTATCAGGCATTCAACCATTTGGTCTTGGAGCCTCCAACCCATCTGTCCTACTTGGTAGTCCCAGTCTGGTTCCGCCTCTGGTACTGCCTCACCCCCTACCGGCATGCGTGGCATGAGTTTGGTCTGCATAAGCCCTGGCTGCAGTACAGAGGTGGTCGCGCTCGTCCAGGGTCAGGGTGGAAGTTAATATGATATGTAGGTCATGCCATGTGAGATCATGGGCCTGGACTAAGTATTGGAATTCTTTAATAAAATTGGTAGGGTTAGTGGAAAAGGAGCCTAGGCGCTTCTTGATTGAAGAGAGGTCAGCCAGTGAGAAAGGGACATGGACCCAGACTACACCTTCAGCTCCCACCACTTCCTGGAGGGGGCAAATAGGGGAGTCTAGGGACTCTAAATTCAGGCGGGAGTGGGTATGTGAGCTGACAGGGGAAGAAAGATCTTCAGAGGGAGGATGGGAGTCAGGCTGAGAGGGAGGAGCTGGAGCTGGAGTAACTGGCAGGGGGTGTTGATAAGGGGGAGGGGGAGGAGGGAGTGAAGCAAGGTCTTCAGGGGAATCAGAAAAGGAGGAGGGGGAGGAAGATTCTGGGGCAGTAGGCTTAGGAGGCCGCGCGGGTTCAGGGTTCCCTCGGGCCAGGAGAACTTGGACGGTAGAGCATTGGGCGCACAGGTCAGGGTGGGAGCGCAAGGCCCAGAAACCCAGAACGTAGGGGACCTCAGACCATTTGCCAGCTCGTCTGCAAAAATTATCTGTATCAGTAAGGGTAGCAAAATCAAAAGTACCTTCAGGAGGCCAGGTTTCGCGATTATCAAGCTGATATAACGGCCAAGCTGTAGTGGATAGGAAAATCAGCTGTTTTCGCTTTAGGTCAGAATCAATCACTGGCAAATTCTTTAGAAGACACCCTAGCAGCATCTTGGGATGTTTGGACTCCTGCCCCCACCACCCCGCCCCCCCCCCCCCCCCCCCC
>JAPYXV010005147.1:0-10776 GCA_028533065.1 Trachops cirrhosus
ACACCCCTGCTCACCAGGAACAGAATGGGCCTGAAGCTAAAACCGCACCTGTGCGTGCACCTGTGCCCACGTTTCAGAGCGTCAGGCGTTAAAGGGACACGGCTCCTTGAGATGTCAGAGCTTTGCTGGGTTGAGTTTGTTTCTGGTGTTTGGCCATTAAAACACTTGACACCTCACAGACATTCTCAGAACGACACAGGAGAACAGCCAAACCCCATCACTCAGAAACACTGGGCGCCGCGTGTGCAGCTGAAGGGGGGGGGCCGGCCCCGCCGTGGCTGGTGCAGGGACGCAGGGCAGGCTGTGGGGGGGGCGTGTCCGAGAGCATCAGGGTCGAGCCGCTCCCTGGAGGACAGCAGGTGTCCCAGGTGGGGGGGAGTGCACGAACAAACGTGGGAGGAGGGTGTGTGTCAGGCTCGAGGGCACAGAGGGGCCAGACAAGGGCGGGCTGGGGGGAGAGCTGGAGGGCCGGGCGGCAGGTCGGGGCCACACCGGCTTTTCCAGCCCTTTCGCTTAAGTACAGGGTGGGCAAAAGTAGGTTTACAGTTGTTCATGCAGAAGATGACACGATGCACAATAGCACAAGAATACACTCTGCCCTCCGTGTACTCGCAACTGCGAGCCCATCTCTGCCCAGCCCTGCACACCGGGGAGCAGTCAAAGGGCTCGAACAGGGAGAAGGGCGAGCAGATCCCAGTGCCTGTTCTGACAGCGCCATGAGCCCTCAGGGAAGAGACCCTGGATGACCTCTACATCTCAGCCCTCCCCGCAGCGTGGCCAGGCAGGGACGCTCAGCACAGGCGAACAACGGGACGTCACAGAGGCACAGGGCGACCCGGGAACCTGTGCGGGGCCAGCGCCCAGTCGGTGTTGAAAGTGGGTCCTCACTGGCCACTCGCAGGCCTCACTCGCAGGCCTTCTACCTGCCGTGTCACGCAGGTTTGGACCCGTAACCGCAAGTGTCTGCTGTTCAATATGCTGACGGAGAATCGCACGTGTGGATGAGGGACTTTTCAGAAGGGCCAGGGAGCCAATAAAAGCGATGGCAACAGGCCTGCTAAAAGACAGGTTGAGTTTCCAGGTCAGGGGCTGGGTGGCGTCATTCCCAGGTGGCTTTCCAGGGCACTGAAGCGGGGAGAGGCCTGCTGAGCGCCCAGGGTGCAGCCGAGGCCACGGCCGACTTCCCCGGCGTCCCGGGCAGGTCTGGAAGGAGGGGTGGCCACTCACTCGGTCCTCTGCACCACCGGGAAGGAGCCCAAGCGGACGTAGGAGCTCTGCACCCCGTTCTCTCGCCTGCCCAAGATCTCCTTCACGCCGAACAGGTCCATCAGGTCGAAACCTGCGCAAAGACAAGAGCCGGGGTGAGAGTGGGGAGAGGAGCAGCGAGACGGAGGAGGAGCCCACCCCTGTCCGAACAGGCGGCCGCCTGCCCGCCCTTGGGACACTGTTCCAATGCACATTCATATTCCGGAGTACGCATAAGCCACAGCAAGCAAGGAGAGGTTCAGCTTCCATGCCCAATTCCCCTCCCAGGAAAAAGGTGCTGAGAAAGGCAGGCGCTGGCTGGGCCTTCCACCGGAAAGTGAGCGCTGTGAAGGCCCAGGATGGCAGCCGAGTGGAAGGCATCCTGGCGGCGACCCCTGGACAGGAAGCCCACCGGGGACCCTTCCCTCGCACAGGCTGCTCTTCAAGCATCATCTGGGGACAGAAGGCACAAGGAGCCCCTGGAGCCCTGGGCCCGGCACCTCACAGAGCCCAGCAGCCCCAGCCGGGACCAGCCGGTGGCACCGATGGGGTCACCCACACGGGAGAAGATCGAAGGGCTGCTGAGCGCACCGGGGCTGGGAACGGGGTGACCAGACAAGTATGCCCTGCAGGGCCCCACATTCCAGGTTCCATGGCCGGGACCCCAGGCAGCAGAGGGCACCAAGGCTGCTTAGGGAGCGGGTCCTGTTCCAGAGTTGGCAGAGTCCGCAGGAGCAGGTGCGGAAGCCAGTCTGTCCTGGGTCTGGAAGCTGTTCAGCACTGGGAGGGGCACACTCGGGCATTCCTCATCCAGGAGCGGGGACAGGAACACACCCCGCAGGCCTGCCACCTCGAGCACTCGGTGCATCCCACAGGCAGGGCTGCGCGTCACAGGTGCCCACACCTGTCATCGCCAGCAGGCTGGCTTCAGGTGGGCAGCACTCTGGAGTGGCCAGCCACCAGGGAGCCTGCGGTGGAGGCCAGAGGTGCTGGTCATGAGACGCTGGCAGCTGCATTTAGGGAGCGAAGTCGAGAAGAGAGAGTGTGTCACCCAGACACACCTGGGGCCCTGTCCTGTCCCTCTTCTTAGGCCCTGCCACTCCTTGACTCTGGTACGGTGACTCAGGCCCTGAAACTCCGCCTCCCGTCTGTACGGAATGGGTAACAGCGGCCGCTGCACGGGGCTAGAGGCCTCAGGTGCAGGCCCGGGCCCTGGAGGCTCCCACAGGGTGTGGGCTCGTATTCAGAGTCCGCTGGACATGCACCTAACGCCGCCCCGTGCGAATCAGGGGTGACAGCGGCAGGCCTGCCCCTGCCTCACAGCTCCGTCAACAGTGCCTAGAAATCGCCCCATAAGCTGGGCTTCCCCCTGGCAGTCATATGCGGGAGGACCGAAAACAAAGGAGTTTTATAAAAGCAAGCACATGCTCTCGTTTCTGGTTCCACTTTTATTGGTTTCAACAAACAAAAACAAAGACTTAAACCATCAGAAACTCTGAACAACAGGCAATTAACTAGGTGGCAGCAAAGGGCACCGAGGAAAGATGAATTGCCTGAAATAAACAAGGGCCGCGAAGGAGAGTGAAAAATGTTCCCGAGGTAAATGGACCGGGGTGCAAGGCACCGCGTGAGAGAGAAGCGACCGTTTAACGCCAAATCCGAGAGGGGCAGCTCCCGGAGGTCAGCGTCAGCAGGCGCAGGCGGCGTCAGGGACGCCATGAACCCAGAGTCCACCGGCTGCACCTGCTCCCCGCTAGCCCACCCAGGCCGCACTGGGCGAGGCTGTGCCGGGTGTGGATGCCCCCAGGCACCACAGTACCTCCGGTCTCTGGGGCCTGGCTCATGTGCACACAGCTGACCTGTCCCCAAGAGGTGGCGAGCAGTTTGAGGGATGGGACCCTGCCTGATTCAGGGTTCCAGCCTAAAACAGTCAGGAGCTTTGGGAGTCGTCCTTGTCTGTGACACTGTTTGTCGGAGACAGACGGGGAGAGAAGGAAGGGATTCACAGACCCCACTGACTCCTACAGTCAGTGCCCCACCGGCTGCTCGAATTCCAATAATGAAGGGGACAAAATCCCAGCCCCCGAAGTTCGGTGTCTGATGGGAAACAGACACACGAATGAGCAGTGTTCCTACATGACAAGGAGGGGGAATGGCTGGACTATTTTCCCTGCCCAGCTTAGGGGCAATCAGGGAGGGCTTCCCAGGGGAGGCAAGGCTCTGCCTGAATTTGGAGAACAAGTGAAACCTGGGCAGAGAGAGGAGGAGGAAAGGCCTCACAAGGCCACTGGGTATGCAAAGATCACTGGACCTGGGTCAGCCAGGCTCCTTCTGGGAACCCTGGCTGTGTCGGATGTCAGAAGACACGGTGAGGGGGCACTGGCTCGAACGAAGCTGGGCTGGGCTCCTCCAGCCACATGGGAGAGTTTGAATGCATTTCTGCAGGCACTGGAGAGCCGTGGAAGGGCCTGACAGCAAGGGTGAAACACGATCTGGTTTCCGTTTTCGAAGGTGACTCTGGCAGCCGGATATGGAGGAGCCGGGAGGCTGTGAGGACAAGGCGTGGAAAGATGGAGCTGGGGGTGGGGGGAGAAGCCGTGGGACCGCTGACTATTTGGGATTGGAGGTTATGTGGATATGGTGGTCTGTGAGGAAGGAGAGAGAAAGCCAGGACAACTTTCACAGCCGCACTGCCCCTGGCCCGTCTTGAAGCATTAAATGGCTAACTTCCCAGGAAAGGTGTAGGACACTCTCGGTCTCTCGAATTTGCTGTCAGCGCCAAGATGGATCTTCAGAGCTACCAGGTCAGACCCACTGCTACACACGCGGAGAAATGGAGCCTCAGGGATATCGGGAGATGGACCCCGGGCCCCAGATGGTGAGCTGCAGGCCAGTCCACGATCTCCACCTGCAAGCTGCCTCATCTGTTCTCCGCACCCTCACTGTTCCAGCCCAGAGAAGCCCTAAAAATAGCCAGGGTCATTTAAGGGAAAACCTGGAGGTGAGGCTTTGGGGAACTGCATTTTTCCAGAGCAGCAAAGCTTCTCCTCCGGTTACCCCGTCACGATGCAATTGGCAAGTCCGAGGCTCCGCCTCTCCGTGACCCCCACTTCAGCTCCTGGAGGCTGTTGTTCTTTTCCAGGCCCAGGAGGCGAGCAGAGGAGACGCTGGGCGCCTCGGGCTCTCTGTGCCCTCGGGGCTGCACACACAGCGGGCGTGCCTGCACTCCGACCCGCACGCCTGACAGTGCGGCGTACCCCTGGGAACCTCGGAGCCCGCCGAGGGGAGGGGACACTTCGGGGCTCCCGATCCACACCGTGGACTCCGTGGATGAACACACCCCTGAGATCGGGCACCAGAGTGCTTCACAGGACTCCAGGCCGCAGTGAGGAGTGAATGGATGCTCATCCTCCTCACGATCGTGAGGGCGCAGCCACCCCAACCACACCCCAAACGTCCCCAGCACGTCCCGTCTCAGACAGAGACAGCCTCTGAGGAGCGGCTGCGGTCACGCGTCCCTTTGTTCTCCCAGCCATTGATTCACTGGAGTATTTATAACTCTGACTCACTCTCTCCTTCACTCCCGACGCCTCTGTTTACTCACCCTCTTGCTCGTCCTGCCAATCACCCGCTCCCCGTTCACCAACTGCTCGCCCACGCCCTCGTGCCACGCAGTCCGTAGCGAGTCCTGCAGGGTCGCCACCGAGCCCCAGAGGGACACCTGCATTTCCCGACCGCCGGGCGGTGTGTGGGTGGCAGCCGCCCCCTGCGCCGTTCCGACCGTCCTATGAGGCCTTCGGTTAAAGGCAGGAGGCGGAGGGACCGGATGGGGGGACAGCCCTGCACCCAGGGGGCTTGGCTCAGGCCCAGCAGGTGCCGCAGAAAGGCCGGCGGGGGCTGCGCTCTCACCTGTGATTTCCCTGGTCCCGCCGTTGGTGTGCCTAAAGCGGTCTCCTTCCACACGGACGCTGGGGCAGAGCACATCTGAGGAGAGGAACAGGAAAGAGAGAGGCCGGTGAGCCCGGCGTGACCTCCCACCGGTCCCTCCCCCGCCCCTGACCTCACAGCACATCGGCGTCCAGTGCCCAGAGCAAAGGAAACATGAACAAGGCCTGGTCCCTACCCGGAAGGGCACAGAGTGTCCTCCGTGACAGGGAGCCGGGCACAAAACCCACGTGATCAACAGGGTGACAAGTGACAGACAAGGGCGAGAGTCGCTGGGGGTCGGGGGAGCAGCAACAGTGGTGCCTGGGCTCCCTTCGAAAGGAGCAGTCGGACTCAGCCTGGCCAAGTCCCAGAGACACAGGCGGGGGACCTCCGAGCAAAGGCCTGAAGTTATACGGGCAAGTTCCAGGTCGGCGGGACGTCTGTGAACGGGTTGTGCCCGTGTGGGGGACGCGCTCCGTGTGCCCTGGAGCATCGGGTGCAGTTCCGGAAGGACGCAAACCCCGCTGGGTCTCACACGGGCCACAGTGAGTCATTCGTGCAGTAAAGAATATTTACTTCATCGTAGGATCTGACGTCAACATCCACCCGACCGTCCTGGTGATTCTCCACTCAAAAGGAAAAAGTTGGAAGGAAAGAGGACTCTCTTAGTTGCCCCAAACACCCCAGAATGAGCACCAGCTTCGAACGTGGGGGTCCGGGCCCGGTGCGGCCCCCCTGCCAGTCCCCCTCATCTCCAGGTCTGCAGTGAGCGTCCGGGGTATGGGAAGCTTTCCAAAGTGCACAGCATGCGGGTCCCAGGGCCGCTGGGAGCGCTGGGCAAGGCCACGCCCACAGCCGGACTGGGACAGGAGAGGAGGCCCCTCTTAGCACCTGAGGCAGCCTGGCGTGGGCCCGCCCGCCCACGAGGCAGCTTGGTCACACCCGTTGTGTCCTCGCCACACAGCAGTAGGCACGTCACCCTCCCACCAGCTCCCGTGCCACGGCTTCTTTCGATAATCTGAGGTGTCAACATTCAAGTTCGGGGAAGGTGTGGGGCCCCTTCGCCCCTCAGCAGTGAGGGCAATTGGGTGAGATCCTTCCTGATTCGGGAGGAGCTATTTTTGGTGTTTATCCTCAAAGGCACCAGGAGGCCTGACAAGCCCCGTGGAAGAGGCTATTTTGGAGCGAGCGCCGCGCCGCCTGTCCAGGACCAGACACTGCAGAGGATGCAGGCACTGTGCAGTATTTAGACGGCGGCCCCGGGACAGCGGCAGCTGCGGGGCGACCATCCATCACCGTAACTTTGGCAGCCGGCCAGAGCGACTGGCTGGGGATCGTGCATCATTTAAAATGAGTTGACTCAGAGGTTCTAGCCTTGATTATGAGCAATCCCTGGAGGCCGGCGACTGGAGATCAGAGCAGGCGGAGCCACTGAGCTTGTCTCTGCACACACCCCAGGGGGGCCGCCTGAGTCCCAAACCCAATGGGTGAGGACAGTCTGAAGACCCTGGGCCCAGAAAAGGTAGAGACTCCTCTCAAAGATGTCAGAGCTCGCCCAAACCGGCTGCCAACCCCCTTGTGGGGACCTCACTGAGACTCACAGAGGTTTAAGGGGCAATTTATAGCTGACTTAGTTAAGTCAGGACAAATGGCTCCCAAAATACCCCCTCCAGCCAGCTCCCCAGGGCTGCAGGGGCCCCGGGGTCACCTGCTTGGCAGGGAGGTAGGTTAGCATCTGAAGTTCCTCTCAGCCTGTAAGTATATCCCTAGGCCAAGCTATTTCCCTGTCTGGGTAATGATCTATTTATTTCTGCATTAGCCCATTTATTCAAAGTAAAATATTCATAGAGCTCCAGGGATGTTCCAGGCACTGAGCTAGTTAGTTCTGGGGACACACAAAAGGATCATCGGTAAGTCACAGTCCCTGCCTTCAGGGCACAGGTGGGCTGACCGTGGTGGCGGACGGGGAACACGTAAACACCAGGAAGTGTCAGAGCTGCATGACACCCTCGTGTCTCCTTGCCCCACGGGCTCTTCCTTCGCAACCCTTGAGAGAGTCTCCTCAGCCTCAAGCCCCCACCAGGGCCTTGCACCCTGGGTGAGGAGGCCCTCTCCCCCACCCTGAAGGCACTGATGCCCCGTCTGCCTCCCCAGTGAGTGGGAGTCTGTAGACCTGGCTGGATCTCAGTCCCAGCCTACAGCTACACTGACCTCACGCTCCCCACGTGGACAGGTCTCAAGTTCATGCACAAGAGAAATGACTGGGGGCGCTGGAACTGAGAAGTAAACGCTGAGCGGTGGACTGGACAACCTTCCAGGCACGGGCTGATCATGATGTTGATAAGCCAGTGAGAGAGCTCATCGACTCTTGGACTCCTGCTGTGGTGGGTGGCAGACGCCTTTCATTGTCAACCTGACAGCATTTCCCTATGCCTTCCTGGCTAAAAGAATGTCACTTTTGCTCGGAATGGCGGAGTTTCCTGCCCAAGGAGAAAAGCTGTGGCTGGCTGCTCTAAGCCAATGATGATCACTCTGGCCCCATCTTTCCAGCCTCCCTTGCAGCTAGGGATGAACCTGTGACCCAGTTCTGAACAAAGAAACCAATAACAGAAGTTTGCTTTGATTGAGGAGGGGTGATCTCTTAAGAAGCATTTGCTTTCCCCAGTGTAAGAGGATAGATAGGTAGATGGTTTGGGCAAGTTTATTTTCCCTTTACCTTCCTTCAGATGTTGTCTGGTGGGGGGAGGGAGTGGCTCTCTAGAAGAATTGAGGCGAGAAGGACTCCAACCCCTGGCCAAGGTGTAAAGCACAGAAAAGTGAGCTTCTGCTTGCCCAGGCCACCTTGTTCGGTTTTCTTTGCTGGTGGCTGAGTGCACCCCAGACTCGTAGGCATTCTCTTTCTGAGCTGCATGGATAAGCCAGGCTGAAGGATTTGACGGCCAGCTTCTCCTTCCCTCGCCCGAAGATAATTGATGAGGGTGGTGAGAACAAGCCCGGTATTTTTCTGGGGACAGACTGTATTACCTTCACCACCCCAATAAATGTGGATGCGTCAGGTAATCACAGAGGATCAACAGAAGCAGCAGCTCTGGAGTGAAGGACAGGGTGAGTTCTCGGAATCCAAATGCACATGCAGTTAGTTCCTGCCCAGTTGATTGATTTTCCTCCCCGAAAGCAGGGGAGTGCTGGGGGGGACTCACAAGGACATGGCTGACTACAAAGACCCTGCCCTCTCGGAGTTCACTTATCGCCACCCACCGAAGCCCGTTTTCCCCTCGGTCTTTGGGCAAGTAGAACATTCTGGACTTCCGGAGAGAAAAACGATCTCTCCTCCCGCAGGACGGGCTCTGTTTCACCAGAAGCCTTCCACGGAGACCAGACTCCGGGTGGTCAAAGCTGCTGCCCCAGGGGACGCCCCAGGAATTCACTGCAGTTTCTCTGGAAAAACACTTCAGCTCGTTCTGTTTGCCAAATGGCAAAGAGGAGAGTGCGTCTGTGCATCTCGAGAGCAGGGTGGCACGGGATGGTCTCTGGTGTCCCACTGCTTTGCACGGACACGCCCTCGGTTCTGTCTGGAGAACATGCAGTCATGCCTTCCCCGGGCTCTCAGCCGGGGTATCTCCAGTTGGGAGAAGAGGGTTCTGGCCACTACTGAGCCCCTACTGTGTGGCCACCACCCCGATCAGGACGTTATCCACAACCACCATCCGAGGCGGTCAATTTGTTCCCATTACACGGATGTAAAAACTGAGGCCAAGACGCTCATGAGATGGGAGTGTCTGAATTTAAACCATGTTTCCCTGCCCCTGGAATCTAGGGGTAGACATGGGGCCCCCGTCTAGGAGCTTGGCAGGACCAGAGGAAGCGGGAGTGGAGCCCAACAGGCCAGTGAGCTGGGAGAGGAAGCAATCACTGCCCATCCATCACTCCTGCAGCCACTGCTGAGGACAGCTAACCACAGGCGAGGTGATGACATTCCGAGTGGGCAGGAGGAGGGGTATGAGTCAGACAGCAGCGGGCGCGGGGCCAAATCCTCTGCGGCTGCCGGGCCAGCCGGGGGACCGTCCATACATTCCCTCTCCGTGCGGCCAGCAGGCTCTGAGCCGAGCTGCTGGACCACTGTGAGTGATGATCACACCCCCCAGGGACCGAGGGCCGTAGGCCCAGGCGCTGTGCGGGACTGTGTCCGCCCCGCTGGGGGATGGCATCACTGCTGTGACCAGCAGACAGACACGCTGGCTCTTCACCAGATGTCGAATACATTTACTACACTGAATCAAACCCTCACTACGGCCTCCTCGGATAGGTGCTCCTGGTTACAGAAGGGGACAGAAAGGCTCAAAAAAGTTAGGAAGCAGATTCCCCGAGGCCACAGACTAGGAAATGGCACGGGCAGCCTGCTGGCTCCGGCAGAGGCTCTTGACCACTACCCCAGGCAGTCTCTCCAAGGTCACCCAGCCCATCGGGGCCCGAAGTGGGTCTGTCTCCAAAGCCTGGTGGACAGCCAGCTGCTGTCGCCTGAGGGGCCTCGCTGCCTCTGCGCAGCCCAGACTTGCAGAAGGGGTTGCTCGCTCCGAGCCCGCAGAACTCAGGGGCATTCTGAGCTTGGGCCACTTGCGCCCACGTACATGCAGCGGGGACTGTGAACCCAGGGTGGGCACACTGCAAACACACCAGCCTGCCCTCTGCTGGCACCGACCCAAAACGGGTCCCCATTCTCTCTCATAAAAGCCAGTGGTGGAAAGTGACAAAATACTGCCAGAAAGAAACACCCCCTGGACCTGCAGACAGCCGGGAGCCCCAGGTCCACGAGAGCAGGGCCATACGTCCCCTGTCCCAGAAGGAGCTGGCACGCTTGAGGCGTGTGGGCACAGGTGTGCATTGGAAAGTGTGCTAATTTGTTTGAAGCCTCCAGAGGCAAAGGACACAGTGACGAGAGAGGCCCCAACAGGGCCATCGCCCCACTCCGAACCCCAGCACGCGCCTGCTCCCTGGTGTAAGGGCGGCTGAAGCAGGCCCCATGGGGGAGTGGGGTCTCCCAGGTGGGAGGAGCGGGTCTGGAGTCTGCAGACCTCACCGAGACCACGTCAGCTTCTCCTCCTGTGTCTGTGTGTCCAGGCCAGGAGACAGGTGTAAAAGTCTGTAGCGTTCTTTGTTCCCATCCAAGGTCATCCTGGAGATCACATGGCACAGTGAATGGGAGGTTGCTGATAGGACACTGGCATCTAATACACGCTCCTTCATTCATTCCTATGTCCTGGCGTGAGGAACCAGCACACAAGCACACAGGAGCGGGGGCCCTGCCCTCTCCATGTCCATGTGCCAAAGACAGAGACAGAGAGAGAACCGCAAGCTGGCCGTCACGGAATCAGTGCAGTGGGTGAAATCCGTGGGCGATGTGATGGGGCCACGGGGTTGGGGGACAGGATGCAGGTCCGGTATGCTGGTCTGGACAAACCTCTCCACTGAGCGACACTGGAACCGAGAGCTAATGGGGATGTGAACCAGCTACGGGAATAGCAAACAACCAGCAGGCCCCAGCCAGCGTGGGGCCCTGGGGATGAAGGGGCTGGTTTGCCCTGGGGGCTAGGAGGGAAGCTCCCC
>JAPYXV010005148.1:0-10775 GCA_028533065.1 Trachops cirrhosus
GGGACGAAAACGGAATCGCTCCCATAAAGCACGCCAGACACAAGCGGTCTACCAGCCTTAGTCTTTGTACCTACAAGGACCACGTCACCAGCCAAGGGTGTCTTTGCAACACTGTAACCACTATGGAATAATGTGTCACACATATATATGCATTATTGCATAATGGTTACAGTGTTGCAACCACTTATACATGTTACATTTATATATACGTAAACCTCCACACTGGGCTGTCGCCTGGCCATTCAGACCCCGGGGTACTCTCTGCCCGGGGGTGCTGTGAAAGCCCACAGGACACGTTTGCGGAGTGGCCAACACCGTGGCCGGGTGCTCGGAAGCCCGCGTCTGACGCACCTGCGTGTCCGTGTCCGTGTCCGGGGCAGCTGGCGTGCCCGCGGCTTTTCCCCTTCAGCGCGGAGCAGGGCGGCGTCCTGAAGAAGACGGTCTGCGCCTTCCAGCGCCCCTTCGGCCCTGCGGGCTGCACAGTGACCTTGTACTTGCAGGAAAACGACAGATCCTGCAGAATTATATAGTTTTCCTAGAGCAGGAGAGAGGAAGATGGGGGCAGTCAGTGTCACCAGGGGTAAAGGAAGCGTTGGCAGGAGATGAGACTGGCTCCAACAAGGACATCTGCCTTCACACGGAGTGGCTGCAGTGTGGCTTTTAGGACAAGGACGAAGGGGGCTCTGTCCACGCTTCGATGAGCTGCCCCTGGGGAGCGCCCTCCCTGGCTGGACCCGCCGGGCAGGATGAAACTGAATCTCGGGAGTCAGCGCCAGGGCAGCTACGGGAACCCTCGCCACCAGCATGGACGGGGTTGGGAAGCCCTAAGAACTGCTCTCAGTATTTCCAACAGCAAACAGACAACTCCAGCTTCTGCGAGACACAGCTTTGCTCATCTGCAGACTTTTCTTTTGGAAAAACGAAGACACGCTCTCATACCAAGTTTTCCCCGTTTGGGGAGGGTGGTCACTGAGCAGGTGCTGAGGAAGCGTGCCGAGGGGAGGGACTGGCCCTCTACCCACAGGTGACACAGGTGAGGTGAATGGAACACAGTTAGCAGTCAAGAGGGATCAGGAGCCACTGTGGCTGCCGAATCTCTCTGGGGGTCTGCGCTTTCTGCAGGAACATACTGGAACCCCGAGTGAGCTGTGGATACTACCTACGCTATATCTGATGCTCAGGAAGTAGTCATGATCGTCTCCAGAGTTTGTAAAGATGGCATGCGAGGGTGTCCATCCCCCTGGCTTCCTCCTTGTCCAATGTCAGCATCTTTCTCCACCCCCCCTTTCTTACTCAAGGTCACAAATGATAGGAAGAGGTTAAGGATAAGTGGAAAGAACAACTGTGGTAGAACAGCTCAAATCCAGAAGAAAGAAATTTTTTTAAAAACCTGTGCATTTCTGCAAAGCCAGTGACAAGTTTTGTCCTACCATCTTAAAGTTACGTGGTAACATAGGACTCTGAAAATACTGCGCTTGTTGCTCTAGAAAATGTTCAAAACAGAACTGTTGTGATTCAATATCACCTATCAATCTATCGTTCCGAGGGGGCCGTGCCGAGGGGACTGGAAAGGGTCCTCCTGTCTCACACACAAGTGGCTGCTGTCACCCCGTGCACTTAGCATCCTACGGAGCCTGCTCTGCGGTTTGCTGATGCAGCTCTGCAGCCCCTGCTCCCACCCCCAGGTTTGGGCACAGCACATCGAGTAGATGGGATAGACTTCCAATCGCCCTGGAGTTTCACGGTCTCCTAAAGTTAAACAAACATAGCCACACGGTGCACGGGACGGGCGGCGTCTGCTCTTCCTGGGGGTGCTGGTGGCCGCTGGGCATGCCGCCAAGGCAGACACTGAATTGTAGGATCGCATAGAACTTCACTGGGAAATAATACCATTAGGTCATGGTGGCAATCGAAATTCAGAAAATAATTCGAAGCTTTTGTCCAGTTAAGATGAAGCATGGAGACATAGATGCTCCCTGAGACCCAGGTGCTCCCTGAGACCTGGGTGCTCCCTAAGACATAGATGCTCCCTGACACCAGGGTGCTCTCTGAGACCTGGGTGCTCCCTGAGACATAAATGCTCCCTGAGTCCCGGGCGCTCCCTGAAACCCAGGTGCTCCCTGAGACTGGGATGCTCCCTGAGACCGGGTGCTCCCTGAGACCTGGGTGCTCCCTGAGACCCAGGCACTCCCTGACACCTGGGCACTCCCTGAGACCTGGGTACTCTCTGAGACCCAGGCGCTCCCTGAGACCCATGTCTCTGACACCTGCACTCGGGCCTGCTGCATGCTGACATGGCATAAGCTGCCGAGTACTGTGGTGAACAGGTGACAGGCAGAGTGAGCAGGGGGACTGTCACGTTTCCGATCTCCATCAAGTTGCCGGTGCCAGAGTGAGGGACACACCACTGACACGCATCCCTCAGAGTGGTTTTATACTCAGACCACGGGAGTGCACCGACTGCTCGGAACAGGGCGGCCTGACCACAGACTCACCTGCGTCGTGGCCGACGAGGGCTCCGGCCCGGCGGTGCCGTTGTGCGTGCAGACTTCGGGGAGCCAGTGCACGTGGTATTGCCTCACGCTGGCATCTGCAAGGTCAGACACAGCACGGAAACAACAGTCAGGAGTCCCATTCCACTCGCTGCCATGCTCTCAACACGGGGCGGCGTGAATAGTGAGGAGGAAACTCACATTCTGAGGGTGGTCCCCAAGTGCGCCCACCAACCAGAGGGGGCACGCGGGGGGTCCCACCTCCTGGGTACCGTTTCGTGAGTAAGACTGAAGTCAGCCAAAAGTGTAACGCACTGAGCCCAAAGAAACCTTTTGAAATACGAGAGCTAGATAGAAAAAAATTATTAATAAGTCATAGGAAAATAACTCCAATGATGAGTCTTTTTTTAATGCTCACCTGAGGACTTGCTGATTGCTGAGAGAGAGAGAGACAGAGAGAGAGAGAGAGAGAGAGAGAGAGAGAGAGAGAGAGAGAGAGAGAGATGGAGAGAAATGAGAGGCATCAACTTCAGAGATGAAGATCCATTGGCTGCTTCCTATTCTCACCGTGACCAGGGACCAAACCTGCCACTCAGGCACATGTCCTGGCCAGGAATCAAACCCACAGCCTTTGGGTCTACAGGACAATGCTCCCACCAACCGAGCCACACCGGCCAGGGCTCCAGAGATGTGTTGAAAATAACCTAGGCCTTGTGTCTGTGGTAAGTCCATTCCCACAAGACCAGGCGGCACTCAGAAGCAGTTATCGGCATTCCCACAAGAGAGTCCGCACCGCAAGTCTCAGAACCTGACACTTTCCTGAAGAAGGCGATAGAGAGGCTCTTGAACCTCCCCCCGCCCCACACTAGACCAGGAAGCACCAGCCGTTCACAGGGAACCCCCCGCCCCATCACCACGCTGCAAGTCCCCTCGTCAGAGGAGGCTGGGGGCACGGCTCCCGTCCCCCACAACACCGTGTCCTTGCAGTTCTTGGTCACAGCTGTGCGCTGTTTATTTTATTATTTTATTTTATGATTTTTTCATCACTTGAGGATGTTTTTATTATTTTTAGAGAATGAGCAACAGAGAGAGAGAGAAAGGAGGAGACAGAGAGAAACATCGATGTGAGAGAGAGACATCCATTGGTTGCCTCCGTGTGCATCCCCACTGGGGACAGAACCCACAACCCAGGTGTGTGCCCTCACCGGGGTTCAAACCCACATCCTCTAGCTGCACAGATGACCCTCTACGCAATGGAGCTACCCAGTCGGGGCAGAACAGCTAGGCATTGGACAAAAGCCAGTGTCCTGTCCAGCTGCTGTCCCCCCCACTCCCGCCGCATCCATGCTGTGGCTCGACACCAGCTTCCCCGAGGACATCCCCGTGCCTGGGAGAGTCAAAGCCCCTGGCAACCAGACGGCACCCTGGGCGTACCTTCGGTCTTCTTCCAGTACACCTTGACCTGCAGCTGGCTGTCCTGGTAGAACGGTGCGCCGATCTCCAGCAGGCGAGGGGGGCGGCGTCCCTGGAGGGCGGCCTGCGCCCGCACCACGCCCTTCCTGCTCTTCCCGGGGTGTTCCTCTGCAACAAAGCACAGCGCTCTGGTTTCCTTGGGGGAAAAAGAATCACGAGCCCGGCCATGGGTCCCGGGAAATGTACCTTCCCGGTGACTCCTTCCTACCCACTGCCCACATCCCGCAGTCCGATGTGAGGCCCCTGCGGACTCTGCCCTGGTGACACCCTCGCCTGGGACGTATGTTGCAAGACCCACAGTTGTAACAGGTGCAGCCCCCAGAGATTCCGAGGGTCCTCACTGTGTTCCCCGGGCTTGACCGAGGCTCCCACGTAAGCAACAGGTACAGAGGGCGTTTCTTGCTATGCAGTTTTTGTAGTTGGGAAGGCAGTCAACCAAGGGAAATTAAACACCATTTCACACAAACGGTATAGAGAGCTTCTCAAGGAAGTGCCATCACCAGCCACCCATCCAGGGTACCCGGCCCTCAGTGGAAAGACGGTTCAAGTTTGTGACCTTAGCCACGAAGGGCAGAAGTTCCATCAACCCACTGGCTTCCAGAGCGGCCTCAGCAGCCAGTGGCCGAGCTGGGTGCTGGTCGAAGAGCGACAGACGCCCACACGTGGACTGGTACTCACGTGCAACACTAAGACATGCAGAAAGATGCTCAGCATCACTAGCCATCAGAGAGATGCAAATTAAAGCCACAGTGAGATACCACTTCACACCGGTCAGAACAGCCATCATAAACAAATCAACGAACAAGTGTTGGAGAGGATGTGGAGAAGGGGGAACCCTCGTGCACTGTGGATGGGAATGCAGACAGGGGCAGCCCCTGTAGAAAATAGGATGGAGTTTCCTCAAAAAATTAAAAATGGAACTGTCTTTTGACCCAGCGATTCCACTGCTGCAAATACATCAGAAAAACACCCAAAACACCAATCCAAAAGAACATAAGCACCCCCAGGTTTATTGTGGCGTTACTTACAACTGTGAAGATTTGAAAGCAATTAAGTGTGCATCAGTCTACAGATGAGTGGATAAAATCCTCAGCCATGAAAGGAAATGCCATGGCAAGCATTCATGAGATCAGGAAGGGATACTGGGCTCATTCATTCAGTAAACATTTAGTGAGCATGTCCTAGGTGCCCTGCACGGAGTTGGGGGTTGGAGACATTACGCTTCTGACTCCAGGGCTCTTGAGACAGCGGAGGGGCTGTGTGCAGGGCGGAGCAGCCAGCCAGGACAGGACCGCCCTGCAGGGACCAGGCAGGCTCTGGGAACAGTGTGCGGGGAGGGAAGGAGCTGCCCACGTCTGGGGGGGCCAGTTCCCCGCCCTTCAGAAATGAGGAGCCAGCGCCCCCCACAGGGCTGTCTCAGCACGAGCTGGGGTACCTTAGGAAAGATGGGAACAGGTGGGCATGATGACTGGTTTCACGTGGGTTTTTTCCTACTGCCTGTTTCCCCTTGCCCGTTTGGGACATTCTGCGTTGCTGAGATCGCTGGGCTGCTGGGTGACTCCGTTTCCTCTTCCTGTGGCTCAGAAAGTTCAGCGCTACTTCCCGGGGCTGGAACACTCCGTCCTGCAAAACTTTTGGGACTCTGTCCTCGCTGACGGTCCACGGTCAAGGGAAGGAAAGCCGTCTTCGGCACTGGTGCGTCTCCCCAGTTTGAAATTCCTGTTTTCCCCTTTAATCTGTTCTTCCAGGGACTCGTGAGAGGGTTTATTTTTCCCTCTCTAGGATGCCCACTGCCTTGCTCAGGGACACCCACGGAGCAGGAGCTTCATATGTTACGTACGCGATGAAATAAACGCAGACTTCTGTGGATTGATGCGTCTAGAGCTGTCTCCAAATATTTGCCTGGGCCGTCCAGTTGTTTGCATGCTAATCCCTGGCCTCGGGCGCCAGCGTGGTTGTCTAGCCCACCGTGGCCTTGGCTGCAGCAAAGGCAGGAACGCTGCTTTCCAGGGGAGCTCCTGCTGGTCTTGGGTGCGCGCCCTGAGCTCTGCTAGCGTCGCATGCAAACTCACGGAGCCACCCAAAGGGCACGGAGCGGGGCTTCGCACACCCCTTGGGGACGGTGGGAGTGCACACGTTTTGGGCTCTGTGGGGTGCACCGTCTCTGCCGACACCACAACTGTCAGGACGGCCCAAAAGCAGCCCCAAGTGAGGGTGCCAGGTGCCACCCACATTTTATTTATAAATGTAGATGGACGGGCTGGATGTGGCCTATAGGCCGCTGTTTCCCAATGCCCAAAACAGAGGAATTGGCAGCACGTGTTAAAGAGCCACCAATGCTGAGACTGGTGTCCAGGGTCCCCCGGCCGATGCAGTCACGAAGCGGGGATTGCATCCCAGCGCCAGCTCGGCCCGTGTCTGTTCCTCTGTCACACTGTGCTGCTTCCTGTTAGAAGCCAGGTGGCGGTGTGTAGGGGTCACTGTTAAGGATGTGAACACAGTGCCCCTGGTCTCCAACCGCCCCCTTCCCCACCGCCCGGTGCTGCAATTGCACGGTTAGCAATTCTGCCCGGTGGCGCAAGCCTCTTGTGCTTTGCAGATTCCCAGCGGCCCTTGGAGAGAGAGCGGGGTGAGCTGGGCCGGTGGTACACTGATAAGAAATGGGTTACGGAAACCTTCCCGGAGGAGCCGAGCAGTTTGCCTCCTCGGGATGCTGGGAGGAAGACGGAGAGATGAGGACGGATGGGGACACGATGCCCAATGTTCACTGGGGGGACACCGAGGGGCTTGGGGAAAAACTGCATCGGCCGCCTGCTCTCCCTTCCCGGGACACTTCCTTCAACCACCCATCCGGGACCTCACTGAAAGCGGGTGGATGCCTACAGTAGTCAGGCTCACCGTTAGAATCCTGTAGGTTACATAGCTCACAGAGACGTTTGCGTAACTGAGAAACGTTTATTGGGGTGAACGGTTCTTCGCCCACATGCAGTGTGCGGTTCAGGGGGGTTGCCCCACGCTGCCACAGGGTTCCCCAGGACTGTAGGTCTCACATGGGAAGGGCTCAGCCCCCAAGGCCGCCTCGCCCACCCCACGCACTTGAGACCACACTTCCAAGTGCAGGTGACAGCTGGGACTGTGACAGATGAGCCGTAGAGATCACAGGTCCCCAGGCCCTTCCTCGGCCTCCAGCAATGTACTGGAGCAGCTCGCAGAGCTCAGAGAAACGCGTATCTCCATTACAAAGGAAACTGGGGATCAGCTAGACGGAAGAGGTGCAAGGGGCAAGGAGTGTGGAAGGGGCAGACAGGTAGCAAAGCTCCATGTCCATCTCGGGCACCCCACTCCACCCAAATCTCACGGCTCACCAACCCCAGACTCTGCAACCCCATCCTGGCGTTCTTACGGGGACTTCGTGACATAGGCCTGACTACCTGTGGTCCTTGGAGAGTCTCCCCAATATCCAGCACCTCTCGCCTCCCCAGAAAGGGGTTGGGGAGGGGCTGAAAGTGCCCACCCTCTGACCTCACTCCCGTCCTTGTTGCCTCCAGAAGCTAGCTCGTTGCCACAACCGAAGGCACCCTCGTCCCTCTGCAACTTAGGAAATTCGGAGCATTTTTGCAGCTGGTGTCCCAAAAGCAGGCCACACACATATTAGTGACTCTGAATCACAACATCACCGACTCTCCCTCAGGAGAGGCCGCGGGTCCCACCTGTACACAGCCCGGGCACCGGCCGGGCCCAGAGCAGGACGCTGGAGTGGACGCTGGACTCTTTACTCGCCCTCAGAGTTCACAGAATCGAGCCCCTCTGCTGTGTGTCCAGATGCCAGGATTTCAATGCCGTTTACAGGCCGAGAGACGCACGGGATTTTCTGTCCTGGCCATTTTTACTTGGCAGAGGTAGAAGAACATTCCAGTTACAGGGAGCAACTCTAAAACCCTTGACACCTGTCCACTGTGGAAATACGTCCCCCAAAAGCAAAGCACATTTCCACAAAGACAGTGCTAGGCCTTTCTTCCCCTGAGGCACCGTTTCACGAAAGTGCCTGAACACCCAGCCTTCGCCACACGGCACTGTTTACCAGTAAAACATCCAGTCGTGGCTGGCGCACCTGGAAGGGCGTAATTCATAAAGCCATTTCTGTGCCGGCATTCACGGCTCTGCCTCCTATAACGTACAACGTCCCTTGCTGATGCCATAAAGTTGTAATCGCTCCTCATTTCCAGTCGGTTCCCGATGAAACAGAGTGTCCTTGTACAAGTCCCACCCTTGTGTTTATGAAACTGTATATCACCACAGGGCTGTAAAACCCTCACACCTGTTCAGCTCCATCCTGCGGAGCCCCCTCTGCCCAGCGGGCCCCTTCCGTGGGCCCCCCGAGAACTGAGCGGTGTGTGCTCTGACAGGGACTTGGTGCCACGACTTCTGTTTTTAGTTTCCTTCCATCACATTTCTGATCTGTGTGAGAAGAGTCGGTTCATCTTTACAACAGAATGGTCTTTGCTAGCTTAAGAGGATTAGACTGTGATGTGAACACTAAGAATGAATCTAATGCAGAGGGGTTGGCCGAGGCTGCAGGGAGAGGGGAGTAAGTTGGTTGAGGCTGCAGAAAGGAGGGGAAGAGTGAGTAAGAGTTCGCACATGTCTGTCTATAGGGCCATCCTGTGGACGATGCACAGGCTGAGGCTGCAGGAGGAGGGGAACCAGTTGGTTGAGGCTGCAGGGAGGAGGGGAAGAGTGAGCAACAGCTTCGCACACACCTACAGGGCCATCTGTGGATGACCACAGGTTCATGCTCCGTGGAGGAATGGACACGGTGGACACAGACAGGTGACCCATGCTCTCTGAGCGAGTCGAGAGCTCGGTTCCGTGGATGCAGTTTTCCGAGCAGGGAAGGGGTAGATTAGGCCCCACACGTGGAGTCCCCACCGTGCTGTGGACAAGGGGGGGTGCTGTCCCTCACATTGCAGAGCACCGCGGAGGATGGGAGTGGGGGAGGGTCCACGTCCTCCGACGGGGCGGACTGCTTCGCACACATCATGGGTCAAGGTGAGGGGAAAGGTTCCTAATCGCAGCTGAGAGGCTGGGAGGAGAAGGGCTCAGCAAGCTCACGGAGCTGCGTGTGCACACTGTGTATTGGAGAAAGATTGGAAACGCAGCTACCGGTTCAGAGTCTATTCAGTTTCATAAGAAAGAGGTGGCCTGAAAGAGAAAGGACAGGGCAGGTCCCACACAGAACGTGAACTGAGGGACAAGGGGGTGTCTGAAGAACTGGATTTGGGAGAGAAAGGAAGGACAGGGTGGACAATGGCCTTCGCGTCTTGGCTGCAGCACAAGGGCGGACGGTGCAGCCCTGTGCAGTGGGGGGGACCTGGGCCAGGAACAGGCGTGGGAGGGAAGGGAGAGTTTGGGGATGGTGCACTCTGGTCCCCGTGGAATCATGTTCACACGTCTGCCTCCCAAGTTCAAGGTCAGGGACGTTGAAGGCCCAAATGGAGATGAGTTTAGTGCTGGCATGATGGAGCGTGTGTGTGTGCGCGTATGTATTTGCACACAGGTGCATGCTCACAGTGACAGGCTCCACATCAAGCACCCCCTCTCCCTGCACTGCCCGCTGCCCGATGCCTGGCCATGTGGGCAACGGGTGAATCGGAAGGCACTTACTGTTGCCGGTGTCGCGCGCGGGGGTGAAGTGCAGGGCGACCTTAGCGCTCTTCAGGCGCGTCTGGCCCCAGTAAGCAACGGCCTGCAGCTCCGCCGTGTACTCCCAGCCCGGCTGCAGCCTGTCCAGGACCACGGAGCTCTGGGCCTGCAGACGGACGACACACACCCCACCCTTCAGACGTCACCTCTGGGCACCCCGGCTCCTCCCTCCGAGGGCTTTCCCTTCTCTAAGCTCACACGTGTCTCGTGCTGAACATCTGAATGTCCCGTTTCGCTCTGGCTCAAAATAAGTTTCACCGAAAGGCCAAACCATGGTTTTTGGACATTGTGTTCCCAGCCCTCTCGCGTGGCAAGGGCAGTGAATAATTCTGACGGTGCCCCTTTCCGGGGTCCACCTCCAGAGAAAACGGGGCTGCCTGAAAGGAGCTCACGGAGGCTCTGCTGGGCTCCTTCCTGGGAGCACCCCAAACGGGATTCCCTGCAGGACTTCAATCCCCTGTGAGGGAATGCCCGCCACGCGGTGAAGCAAAGCCTGCGCCTGACAAAATGCTTCCGTGCTTTTCCGCCATCATCTCTGTTACTGTCAGCACTCGCCCGGTTTTCTTCGTCTTTTGAGCTCCGGCACTCCCGCAAACAGTGGCCGTCCCACTTCCTCGCAGGTGAGGTTTCTGTTTGGGTCGCGTATCCCTCTCCGTGAACGGGGACCCTCAAACAAGGAAACTAAAACCCACTTTAGAAAGAGCATTTCCTCGGAAACCTCTCCTCCTGGTTACCAAGGATATCAGGATGATATCTTAGGAAACAGGAAGCCATGGATTCCCAGAAAGAAAATCGCATGATTTCTCAAATTCTTCAGCATTTTCCCAATTTTTCACCCTGATTCTCCTTTAACGAAATGTTTGTGTTGGGAGTGTTCGTGATTCCTGTGAGCTGCGGTAACCTGCCTCTTGTGGATCTCGAAATATGTCCTTCACAAGGTGGTGATCGATGGTTTGTGCTGCTCTGCGCCCATGGACAATTCAAGTTAACTTTGCCGTTCATGTCGGATCTGATTGGTATATCATGGGAATGCATTGCAAACTTCCCTACTGATTTCTTGATGTTGCTTGGTTAGTAATGTACATGGCATCTGGCAGTATGCTATTA
>JAPYXV010005149.1:0-10773 GCA_028533065.1 Trachops cirrhosus
TCCGGGGGCCTCCTGCCGGGGAGGCCTGTGCAGAGGACGCCAGCGGGGACTGGGGAGGTCCGCAGTCCAGCTGCCCGAGCCGCAGCCGCTCTCCGACGTGCGCAGGTGCTCACACCAGGAGTCGGGTGGGGGCCGTGGGCGGGGCTGCACGGGACGGCCCCACGCTCTTTAGACCTTCTGTGCAATCAGTTCACAGGGAAATGCTTTTTAAAAGCTTGAAATGGCATTTGTAGTGGGATGAGGGTTGTACCCCCAAAGGTGCTGACACCCTGACGCCTTATGTGACCTTATTTGGAAACAGGGTCTGGGCACGTGATCGAGCAAAGATGAGGCCAGTAGGGAGAGCCCCCAAGTCAACACACTGCTGTCCTCACGGGGAGGGGACATCTGGACACAGAGGCACAGGGATCAAGGAAAGGTGCCTACAAGCCAGGACCACGAAGGCGCCGCCACCAGGACCCGGGGAGAGGCGGGACCAGGCCTCCTCACTGCCCTGGGGGGCAGTGGCCCGCCCTCCCGGCTCCCTTGTCAGCCCCCTGGGGTCCAGAGACGAGCCTTCTGGGGACAAGCCACTCACCTGCCCCGCTGTGGCTCTCCCCAGACCAACACAGCGAGGGGTCGGCGCCCCCACAGCCGGGCCACCCACCTGGGTGACCACGGGACTAGTCTTCACCCGACTGTGGGGACGGGGTGGAGAGGCGACAGCCTAGGTGGGTGCCCCCCATGGGGCTGCATGGCCCCAGATGCCCCAGGTGATGGTGCTCTCAGACGCCCTCCCACTGGTGCCTGCCACGTTCGGTGTGGCCAGTGCTGTGGCCCCCACACGGGGGCCCACTCCTGGCCTGCTGGTGACAGCCACCCGGAACCAGACTGACAGAGCGGCCTCCAGACTCTGTGCCCCAGCCCCGGGATCGTCCCCTGTGGCCACACCTGCGCCCTGGTCCTGTGTGAGTGTTCTGCCTGACCGGGGGGTGGCGGGGGTCACAGTTTTACCCCCCAGTCAGTGGCACCCCAGCGCGGGTGCAGGGAGACGGGACTGGAGGTGGCTGCCCCATTTTGGAGAAAGTTGTGCCCAGGGGCAAACACGCCCCGGGCTGTCTGTCCGTGGGCTCCTGTGCGGACAGCTGTGGGGGCCGCCGAAGGCCTCGGGGTGCCGCCCAGGGAGCCACCCAACCCGGGCTGTGAAGGGGGCTTGTCCTCTTCACTCGTCAGTCCCCCTCCCGGAAACCGTGGGGACATGACGGAGGTGCCGCGGCCCGCTCCCCCAGCTGATAGCCCGTGACTTTCTGGTTCATAACACAAACTCCTTTTCATCAAGAAGCTCGTATTCGCGAGATGGTTCAGAAATTCACAAAGCAGATCGCTCGCCTCCCCACACCTTTTCCTTTTTAATCCTGAACAAGCAAACCCTCCACGCAAACCCTCCATGTTGCGAAAAGCCCGGGAAGGGGGCCACTCCGGGGGCTCCGGGGACACCCCACCTCACCACTGGGACAGTCCACACGGCCAGCTCTGAGGGGACCTCCGGCTGGTGGGACGCAGCCCACGGCCTCGCGGCTCCTGGTGCGGCGTGGGCGCGGGGAATGGCGGCGGGCCCCACGACAGACGACTGGGCTGCGGTGAGGCTCGGTCTCCCTCCCAAGCCCGGCTGCTGCGACGCCCGCATCTCCTGAGGCTCCCTGCGTGACCCCAGCCTGGACCCCGCAGACGTGCCCAGAGGCCCAGCACAGCCGAACACGGCCCCGGGAGGAGGCGCTCGGCCCCCTGGCGCGGCGTGACCACGGCGCGCTGCAGCGGAACTCCTGGCCGTTGGCCGCGCTCGCGGTCTCGGGGGCTGAGACCCGGGGCGGGGGGCGGGGCCTGGGGCCTGGCCTCCGCTGCCCCGCGGACGGACGCAGCTGGTGGAGGGTGGACGGCCCCACGCACGCCTGCGCCGTCTCCTTCCCCACTCTGTCCTCACAGAGACGGAGCCGCCCGCCGGGCACACCTGCCCCCACTTTCAGCCCTGGCGTCCCGGGGACCCTGGCGCCCGGGGCAACGGGGCGGGCGGAGGCCTGGGCCGCGTGCCAGTGGAGCTCGGGCTGCGCAGAGCTGCTCTCGAAGGCGCTGTGGGCCTCCGCCGGAGGCGCGCGAGGCCATCAATCAGAGTGGAGTCTGCGGGACGCAGCCGCGGCAGGTGCGAGTGGCCGGCGCGTCCCTGTGACGACTTCATCTTCCACGCTAACTTAAACACGAGAGAAACAGGCGCTCCAGCCCAGGGCCCGCCGGCCACACAGACTGAGTGCGTCTGTGATAATTCACAGTGTTCGCTTTCATTTTTCTACGGCCCTGGAATTGCACTCACTGTTAAGATGCATGGTGACCGCCACCAGCTGACCTCTGTCTGTCCACCCACCTAAAGGGAGAGGCCTGGCCTGGCAGGTGGGGGCCAGTGGGGGGTGCCTCAGGGCAGCCGGACTGGCTGAGGGCTGCAGCCACCCCCCGGACGGAGCCACCGCACCCTCCTTCGCCTGCCCCACAGGCAGCGGTCTGGAGTCCAGCCTTGTGGGCTCTCACACTGGTTTTTGGAGGGGACCCCTCCCGCTCTCCGGATGCTGCCCCGGGTGCATTGCCCCAGCTCAGCGAGCACAGTCAGGGGAGGCCTGGGGCTGGGCGGGCAGGGCGGGAGCTACAGCAGGAGCCTGAGTGAGGCCCGAGAGGGGCAGTGCCCCAACCCCAGTCCCTGTGCCTGTCAACATTGTCACCAACACCCTCTCCCAGGTCAAGTGTCCCCCTCCCCATGGAAGCACAAGGCTGGGAACAGGCTCCCAGCAGAATTGGAGGCCTCCCGGAGGGGGCCCTCGGCATGCACGCCCGCAAAGCCCAGACCCAGGAGGGGCAAGCTGGACACAGACCCCGGATGGGCTGGGCTGACGGTCCCACACAGCAGAGGCCGGGGCACAGGCTGGCCACCTCGGGAGGCAGCGTGGACGCGTGGGCTGCGAGAGAACAAGCCTCTCGCTGGGGTCCTGGGGACCGGCCTGCGGGGCACTGGGGGCTCAGCGCCTCCTCCCCCGGGAAGCCCGCCCACACGGCCGCGCTGCCTGTCTGGCCGCCCTGGGTGGAGCCCCGCCACTTGCCTGTGTGGCCGTCGTGTCTGTCCCCGGGCAGGCCGGGCCCGTCTCGGGCAGGGTCCCAGAGTTGTCCCGAGGACACGTCTGTTGAATGAACACGTGAACGAATGAATTCACAAGACCCGAGGCGGAAACACTCGAACCCGCTCCCCCGGGGCCCTGCAGGTGCTCACCTGCGGCCTCGGGCAGGAGGGCCGTCTGAGAGCGCCGCCCGACTCCGGCGTGGAGGCCGGAGACGAGGGGCCACAGAGGGGCAAATAGTCCCCTGACCGGACCTGCAGCCCAGCCTTCGAGGGGGCGCAAGGCGGGGCCCCCACCTGCTGGGCTGGACCCTGGGTCGGCTCCCCCAGGGCGTCTGGGGGGCACCCCCAGGCCCCTCGGAGTGCAGTCCCAGCCCGCCCCCACCCTGCTCTGTGCCATCTGCCGGCTCAGAGAACTCTCCGGAAGCCGCAGCGAGGAAAGGAGGGGGGGGGCGGTCGTGGCCTGCACGTGTGGAGGGGTGGGCGAGGGGGCTGCGCTGTTCCCCCCCATCCCTGTGAGCGGTGGCACGGGACAGAGACGCAGCGCAGCCCCTCGCCGAGCGCCATCAAACTGTCGTCTGCGCAGCTGTGCGTGGAGCAGCATCAGTTAGCGGTCAGGGCCCGGCCAAGCGTGCGGCCGGCGACCAGCCAAGGGTGTCCCCGGGAGAGGCCACTCCCCAGGCCTGGTGGTGACGGAGAACAATGGGCGGACAGACCAGGCTGGAGGCAGGGACGGGGCATCCCCAGAGGGTCCCTGCAGCAGGGGCCGGCTCTCTCAGGCCCGGTGCAGCCCTAGGGTCCGCAGCCCCCCGTGGAGGCCCCAGGGCTGGGGGGCCGAGCACCCCTCAGCTGACCTGTGGGAAGAAGTGGGGGGTAGCCCAACCCCTCTGCCGATGGGGACCTGAGGCTGGGGGTGGGGAGCCGGAGGTGAGGCCCCCAGGGGGACGGACCCACACTCCGGGCCACCGCCTCCCTCAGCCTGCCTCCGACCCAGGAGTCTGGGACCACAGGGGGCACGGCTCAGGTGAGCTTTTGGACACTCAGGGTCCCCAGGAGCCCCTGCCAGGCCCTGCCCAGGTGCTCAGGCCCCAGCAGGGTTAAGAGGCAGGTGGGGGTTGGGGGTGGAGTCTGCCAACCGGGCCTCAGAGGAAGGGCACCGTGGTGGGAAGGGGAAGCCTGTGTGAGCGCAGCGTGTGGGGGCGTGTGCTCATGCCTGTGCACACATGCAGTCAGTACATGTGTGTAGCCACCAGGCCGAGCTGGGCTGCCAGGCCGGGAGGTGGCCAGCCCCTAGACAGAGGGCCCTCCAGACTCACCTAGCAGACACCCAGCACCCACCTGGGGCTGGTGGCTGAGAGGCTCAGGCCTGGGCAGGACAGCAAGACAGCAGGCTCGGAAGGGACCTGCCCGCAGGCCCACCACCCACCTACCCTGTGCCCCAGCGGGGGGGACAGGGGCCGCCCTCCTGGCCACTTGGTCTTCAGAGCGCTGGCTGAGGAGTGTGCTTCCTTTCTCCTCTCTGAGAGGCCTCGGCAGGGGGTGCAGCCGGGGGCCACACGCCAGGGCCACTCCCAGAGGGACGGGCCCCACCAGGCCGGGCCACTGCGCGGGGCCCGGGTGGGGTGGGTGCGGCCCGGAAGCGCCCAGGAAGGCCCCGAGGGGGCATGGAGAACGGCTGGCCCACGCCCTGCGGCCAGCGGCCGGGCAGTGCTGGACGACCGTGGCCGGTGCCCCCGCTGCCTTGGTCTGGGGGCCGCAGGGAAAGTCACCCCTCGGAGGGCCGGAGCGGGGAGGAGGGTCCCGGCTCAGCCTCGGGGTCCGGCCTCCGAGGCCCGGGATCCGCTAAACGGCGTGCGGGGCGGGCGATCAGAAGGTGTGTCCTACAGAATACTGATGTCGCGGCGCTCCCGCTCAGAAATACAATATTCTCAGGGTCTTTTTCATAAAGGTCTTTATGGGTTTGGAAATTTAAACACCGTGGAGCCCGAGCTGAATCGGGAGCGAAAGTCTCTAAGCTTGTACATCTTAGAGGAAAGAAATTCAATTAAGTGGGATTTTAGCTGTTTCAATAAAATTGGACTCTCCCTTTTCAAGATAAGAGCTCCCAGTGCGGAGCCACCTTTATGAGCCTCGAGTCCCCACTTCTCCCAGCGGCGTAATCCTCGCTCAGGACACAATACCCACAACAGGAAATCAATGTATGGTCGAATCCATTTGAAAATATAAAATAAACTAATATATGAGTGGGAAATTGACTTCCTATGGATTAAAAGCAGCACAAATAGTAGGAAATTCTAGCTTTTTAGCAGAGGGAGTGGTTAGGGGGGCAGGGGGCTCGGCGAGGGCAGGGGGGTGTGCCCGGCGTGGGGGCCCGCGGCACCCTCACGCTCGGAGCTGGGAGCAGATACAAGCACCGCTGTGTGGAGGTCAGGATGGGGGACTTTCACAGGGTCACCACGAACCCGCGCAGGGCTCCCTGGCAGGGTTAGGGATGGTGCAGGACCCCTGCCCGCGGGTGTGAGGAGGGGACCCTCAGCCCATGCATATTCCACAGGAGACCCTTCTCTGCACCGTCCACCCCATCTGCTGCCCCCGGCGGGTGGGACCTGGACCTTGGGGCAGGCTGGCTGTCCGAGGACAGGTGAGGACAGCCAGGTGGGAGCCTGCGTGTCGGGGCCGCATCAGTGCAAACAGGATGGTGCAGGCGGGACTGGACGCTGTTCCCCAAGGGAGATGCCCAGGCCCTGGGGTGCCGGCTCCCAGGGGGTGTGGTGCTGTCCTTTTGCCCTCACTGC
Source organism: Trachops cirrhosus (assembly GCA_028533065.1). Classification (NCBI taxonomy): domain Eukaryota; kingdom Metazoa; phylum Chordata; class Mammalia; order Chiroptera; family Phyllostomidae; genus Trachops; species Trachops cirrhosus. The sequence goes on from JAPYXV010005149.1 coordinate 5,929, forward strand.
TGGGGGTGGGGGTGGGGGTGGGAGGACAGTGTGTGGGCTCCCACAGCACCCAACCTCCCTCTACACAAACTCTCAGCACCTGCCCCGTCAAAGCCCTGGGACCCGCCTCACTCTGCCCCTCAGTAGCCAGCTGAGCTGCTGGCCAAGACCCCAGCCAGGTTGCCGGCTGCCTGACCCTGGCTCCCCATGGGCAATGGGAGCCAGGGTGTAGGAGATGGTGTCGCTTGCCCGCTCCCCGATGGACCCCATGCTGCCCACCCCCCAACAGCCAACCCCGACGGCCACACTGCATCTCAGCCCAGCCTGGGTTTGAGTCTGTTTCCAAGAAAACAACACAAACAGAGAGATGACTCCTGGTCCCTTTGACCTCTGTCCACAGGGAATTAGTCAGAAAAGACCCCACTAATGGAGGTGCACCCTGGTTCCCACCCACCCACCCAACCACCCCCCAGCTGGACCGTGGGCTGGCCCCTCCCTTACCCACTCGGAGGCCACTGACCTACCCCTCTCGTCAGCTGTCCACAGCCCACCTGCTCCCCCACCTACCCACTGAACCCCAAACCCACCACCACCCACCACTCACCCGTTTGTCCAGCCCCCAGGCCATCAGACCACCCATCACACACACCAACTCTCCATTCCCTAGACCGCCCCCCTACCTGCCCACCCCCCCGCCAAGCCCACGCCCTGCAACCCTGCTGCCCCAGTGGCTCCCACCCGCTGCCCAGGCGTCAACTGATCCCCCAGACTCCACGGTCGCCCCGGGCCTGGCAGCTGAGCAGTAATGGGTTCGGCGCTGGTAATGCCAACCCTGGGACCCCACACCGCCCCACTCTTGCTGGGCAGCAGTCTGGGGACCCTGCGTTGCCATCACCCCCGCCCCTCGCCCTTGGCCCTCCTCCCCCTCCACCCCCTCTCTGGGCCCTGGAGGCCCCTGCTCAGTTGGCGGGGGCTCGGTCTCTCCCCTCGGCGGAGTGCCCATCCCCGCCACTCCCCTCCCCAGACTCCCAGCAGGGCCAGGCGGGCACCCCTCCAGTGCCCTCAGGATGCGCCGACGGGCTCGCTGGTGCCGCTGGCCATCGGGCCTCACCGGGGAAAAGGCTCGACTTGTGAACACTTGGTCAATATGGATTAACGCCACGAGGATGGATTTGGGAATAAATCGGACAACCGCGTTAGCTGCGCCCAAGGCCAGGCAACAATAGGTGAATTAGGTCATCATTAAATTATCGCAAAGGAAAAGCGCATCTTCGACCGCAGGGCCGGCAGAAAGATTAGGGTTATTTACAAAAACCGTGCTGTTTGCAAATCTGCGCAAAATTATTTGTTCCTGACGGACTTCTATGGAGCTATCTGCACATTATCTCCGCCAGAGAGTCCCGGCCCTGCGTATTAACGAATGCCTGTGCTTTAATTGGAAATGGAACGGGCCAAATTGTAAATCGCTTTTCTGTCATCTGTCATGTGTCCACACCGGCCGGGAGGGAAAACCTTGGAGTGAGCCCCGCCCCCAGGCCCGACCGGCTCGCTCCGGCCCCGCCCCCGGAGCCGGGCCAGGCGCGAGCGGCGGGGGGCGGGCGGGGTGCGGGAAGCGGGCGTTGCTGACACACCCACCCGCTGCCCGGCTGGAGTTTGCGGACCCCCGAGTCACAGCGGCTCAGGGCTGAGTCTGCAAAGGAACACGCGCCCCGGGTTCTGCCGCCATCAAAGCCGGGAGGGCGTCAGATGAGGCCCGGCAGGCGCTCCGCGCGCGAAGGGCGGTCCCAGGCCCGGCTCTCAGCCTCACCCCCTGGGGGTGGGCGCAGGGTCGGCTCTGCGCCAGGGGGCTCTGGTCTGGGGCGCACGGAGCGGCCGGAGGCTCTTCCCCAGGGCTCCCGCGGGCCTGGAGGTGCCAGGCCACGCACGGAATGGTCGTGGGGGGCGGGGGCGGGGCGGCGCCAGTCAGAGGGTTCCCCGGAGCCAGGCGGGGCTGAGCCTGCCGTCAGCACAGGCTCCCAGTCGTGATGTAGGTCACCAGGACCCGGGCTTGCGCGGTTGGGTGGGTTCGGCTGACGCGCCTCTCTGGGCCTGAGGACCCCAGGGCCGTGGCAGCCAGTGCTGTGGCCGATGCTGGTGGCGTGGGGGCCTCTCTACCCCCGCAGCGCTGCTTTCTTTGACTGGTTTATGAGTTCGTCGCAGTGGTGTTTCTGAGAACAAATAAAGAAGCAAACAAATGAGAGCTGAGAGGCTCGGCGTTAAAAGCTCAAGACGCAATGTGACAGCCAGGGGCTCCTACTGAGTCTAGAATGTTCTTTTTGCTTGTGGCCCCTGGATGGCCGTGCTGAGGGTCGGACCCAGAGTGGCTCACAGTCCCAGAACACGGTGCATCAGAACTTTCATTTCGGGTGGGGCAGAGACCTGGGAGGGTGGTGTCCGAAGGCTGGAGGGGACACAGGGTGGACTCTGGCGGACCTGGAGACTTTGCTCCAACCCCCAGGGCCCCAGGAGCCGCTCCCTGCTAATTCCCCCGAGCCGTCCTCCTGGCTTCTGACCTCCATCTGAAATAGGAGCCGGCTGCAGCCGGCTCTCTGAGAGCAGCCAGAGCCCAGGGGACCAGGCGGGCCAGCGAGGGGGAGAGGTGTGGACGTGGATCCTAAGGGGTGGCACACAGGGGACAGGACTGGGCACACAGGGTCGCACCAGCCGGGAAGTCTGGATTGAATCTTCCCTCCGGAGCAGCTGGGAGTGGCACGAGGGTCCGCGTGGACCCCGTGGTGGCTGATATGCCATCACATCCCTGGGGATGAGTAGAGGGGACGTCGGCACCTGGGTGCTGCCTGAGGGCGAGATGAACAGCCGACAGGAGCCACAGATCCATCGATCGATGTCCTGGCAGCCGCGGGCGCAGCCCAGGACCACAGCCCGCACGTCGGCACCGCCCTCCCCCCGACCTACGCTCATTTCTGAGGACTCGGTGGGCAATATGGGTCACAAGATATTTAGGGGGTGTCCCGACCGGAGAGGAATTTGCTGGCAGGGCTGGGCGTCTCCTGCCCACAGGCAGCAGGGCGCCCGTTGGCCTCATCTAGGAAACGTTACGGCCAGCTGAGCAGCGTCCCGAGGTTTGGTCACTGGAAGTTAGTGGGGGAGACAGTGCCGTCACTTGCCAGCTCGCTGTCATCTCCGGCCACGTGTCCCCGCCATGTGTTCCCAGGCTCCTCGGCCACTGGTCTCCTGGATTCTGGCACCCAGAGGCCGGTGCGGCCTGCAGGACAGAGCGTCCTCTGGGGCGGGGCTCCGGCCGGGCAGCCTGGGACTGGCGGTGCTCCCCCCAGACCCGCCCCAGCGGCTTCCTCCTGTCTGACCCCCTCCGTTCCCCCGACACCTGCCTGCCCACCTCTCCGAATCACACTCCCTCTCTGAACGTGGCGATGCTGCTTTTCGCGAATTCTCCACTTTCAGCGCCACGGATCACTGTCCTGCTCACCACGCCAAAACCTCCCGCCCCTGCGCAGCCCATCGCCGGTTCCACCCTGCCCGCCACAAGCAAGGCTGATGCCTTGCTCGGTCACTACAGGCGGGGTTTCCCGACCCGCCTGTGAATGGAGTACCTGAGACGTCCCAACCACCCTCCTGGAGCCTCACGAGAGCCTCCTGGGGGCCTGGCACAGACAGGGCGCCCCGAGGGCTCTGCTCCCCGCAGGGTGCTCCCTGACACCGGGTGCCCTCCCCAGAGGGGCCGGAACGAGTGGCACGGGGCAGGAAGAGGCCCAGGGCTTGGGCACTCTGAGCCTGGCAAGGGGCGGACGAGGGGACGGGAGGGAGGTCACAGGTGGCGGGGGCTATGGGGAGAGCACCCAGAAAGGCAGGAAGGGCGGTCCCAGGTGAATCCCTCCTGAGTGGCCACTGCGCGTCCAGGTGCGTGTTTGCAGGTGCCTCTGTGATGCTTCGTGTGCTTCCGCGTCCGTCTCTCTGAGTGTGTGTCCTTGCATGTGCCTGTCTGTGCACCCACGCGTGTATTCCTGTGGGGCTCCGCGCGGCGAGGTGGTGCTGCCCAGCCTGTGTGTCCGCAGGTGTCCCTGTGTCTGCCTCCATCTGGGCGCACTGGGTCTGAGGACAGTGGGTGGAGGCTGGGGTCAGGGTCCCAAGGGCCACCCTGACGGAGCCGCCAGAACCCCGAGCGTCTGGACCAGAGGGCGGGGCAAGGCCGCGTAGGGCGGCCTGGGCGGCCCCGTGGTGCGCTGGGCGGGGTCAGAGGCAGGAAGACGCACAGGACGCCCCCAGCCCTGCAGGCAGCTCCCAAAGCCAGCCCGGCCCCCAGCGCGGCCCGGGTCCCTGAGGCGGCAGCTCTGGCCCACCAGCGGGCCGCGTCTGCCCAGGGGCAGGGGCTCTGGCTGGGCAGCCCCGGGGGCCGGCTGGCCAAAGCACTGCCCGGGCTCCCCTCCTGGCCAGCCGGCGGCCTCCGGTGTCAACTCTGTGTGACTACCTCATCGATCGCCGGCTGGGTTAATTAATTAATTAGGGGCGGCGCGGAGGACCTGGGCCGGCCGGGGAGGACCCCGCCGCCGGGAGCTGTATTAGTACATAAAACGAGTGTTTAAAACGCACGCGGCCCGACCGCGCTGCCGGGCTTTTCATTAAACAAACCTATAAAATTACTTGCCTCATTATGTATTTTCGCGACTTCCCCTGCCGTCCGCTCCCGCCCCACCTGCCTCCTGCAGCCGCTCTAAGTGCCTATTTGAAATCAATTTCTCTAATAATGGACTTAATGAGCTCATCAATTAGGGCTGCCATAACCCAGTGTAGCCGAGCTCCGCGCTTATCAGTTAAACTCTGGAACTAATTTCCATGCTTCATCTATCA
>JAPYXV010000515.1:549-11582 GCA_028533065.1 Trachops cirrhosus
GGGTCTGCCTGCTGCAGACTTGCGCGCCGCCCCAGGTGCTCAGCTCTCCACTCTGCGTCCCTCACCCGGCCGGACTCCGCCCCTCCTACCGGTCTGGATAAAAGTGTCTATTTTTAAATCCTTGGTTGTCCGACTTCCATAAACTTCAATTTTCTGTCAGTTCTGGTTGTTATTTTGTTTCTATATCTTTGTTGTCCCTATCTTGGTTGTGCGAGGAGGCACAGTGCATCTACCTATGCCTCCATCTTGGCCGGAAGTCTGCTTCTTTTCTTCTTAAAGCAACATTTGTTGCAATACTGGTTTGGTGTTCACAAACTCCTTTTGCTTTTTCCTTTTTGGAAAGTGCTTCATTTCTCCTTCAGTTTTAAATGATAACCTTGCTGCGTAAAGTAGCCTAGGTTATAAGTCCTTGCTTTTCATCACCTTGAATATTTCACACCAATCCCTCCTGGCCTGAAATATTTCTCTTGAGAAATCAGATGACAGTCTAATTGGAGGTCCCTTGTAGGTAACTAACTGCTTTTTTCTTGTGGCTTGTAAGATTCTCTCCTTGTCTTTAAGCTTTGCTATTGTAATTATGATGTGTCTTAGGATAGGCCTCTTTGGATCCTTCTTGTTTGGGACTCTGTGCTTCCTGAACTTGTGTGTCTTTTCTCTTCACCAAACTAGGGAAGGTTTTGGTTATTATTTCTTTAAATAGGTTCTCGTTTCCTTGCTCACTATCTTCTGGTATTCCCATGATGAGGTTGTTATTATACTTCATGTTGTCCAAAAGTCTTCTAATGCTCTTCTCATTTTTTAAATTCTTTTTTTCTATTTTTACTCCATTTTATGCTCCTGTCCCCTTTGTTGAATATTAATTGACCATACAGACATGGGTTTATTTCTGGGCTCTCTATTCTGTTCCATTGATCCATGTGTCTGTTCTTATGCCAGTACCAGCTGTTTTGATTACAGTAGCCTTGTAATATAGTTTGATATCAGGGATTGTGATCCCTCCTAGTTTGTTTTTCTTTCTCAAAATTGCTATGGGTTTTCAGGATCATTTATGGTTCCATATAAATTTTTGAAATGTTTGTTCTATACCTGTGAAATATGTCATTGGTATTTTAATAAGGATTGCATTGAATCTATAAATTGCTTTGGGTAGTATGGACATGTTGATGATGTTAATTCTTCCAATCCATGAACATGGTACATGCTTCCATTTAGTTGTATCTTCCTTAATTTCTTTCTTCAGTGTTGTGTAGTTGTCTAGTCTTTTTACCTCCTTGATTAGGTTTATTGCTAAATACTTCATTTTTCTTGTTGCTATAGCAAACGGGATTTCCCCCCTAATTTCTGTTTCTGATATTTCATTGTTGGTGTACAAAAATGCCTTTGATTTATGAATATTGATTTTGTGTCCCACTGTTTTGCCAAAGTCACTTACTTATTAGGTCAAGTAGTTTTTTGGAGGAGTCTATAGGGTTTTTTATGTACACTTTCATGTCATCTGCAAACAATGACAGTTTTTTGTCCTCCTTTCCAATTTGGATACCTTTTATTTCTTTTTCTTGTCTTAGCTGTGACTAGAACTTCCAATACTATGTTGAATTAAGTGGTAAAAGTAGATACCCTTGTCTTGTACTGGCAATTCCATTGCTGGGATTGTACACTAAGAATCCTGAAACACCAATTCAAAAGAACCTATGCACCCTAATGTTCATAGCAGCATTATTTATAATAACCAAGTGTTGGAAACAGCCTACATGCCCATCAATAAATGAGTGGATCAAAAAACTGTGGTACATTCACATAATGGAATACTACACAGCAGAAACAAAAAAGGATCTCCTACCTTTTGTGGCAGCATGGATGGAACTGAAGAATACTATGCTAAGTGAAATAAGCCAGGCAGTGAAAGACAAATACCATATGATCTCACCTAGTAGTGGAACCTAATCAACAAAACAAACAAGTGAGTAAAATATGGGCAGAGACATTGAAATAAAGAACAAACTGAAAACAACCAGAGGTGAAGGGGAAGGAGAATAATGGGGAAAGAAGGGGAAGAGTTGTCAAGGAACATATATAAAGTTACCACAGACAAAGCCAAAGGGGGTAGGATTGAAAGGGGAAGTGGGGGTACATGTGGTAGGAGAGGGTGATTGGGGGAAAGTGGAGACAACTGTGCTTGAATGACAGTAAAAAAATTAAATTAAATTAAAAAAATAAAATTCTCTTTTCTTGTTGCTACTCTGCTTCAGTATTTTTTTCTTTTTCTTCCAAATCACTGATTCAATCCTCTGCTTCATCTAACCTATTGTTTATTTCTTCCAGTGTATTATTTATTTCAGATATTACATTGTTTATTTCTGACTGGTTCTTTTTTATGGTTTCTCTGTCTTTTTTCATGTTGTTGAGTATCCCTGTAATAATTACTTTATCTGGTCATAGATATCTGGTATTTATAGATATCTATCTATATCTGATAAATTGCTTGCCTCCATATCATTTAAATCTTCTTATGGAGAATTTTCTTGTTCTTTCTTTTGGAGCCTGTTTCTTTGTCTTTCCATTTTGGCTGCTTCTTAGTATTTGTTTCTATGTATTAGGTAGATCTGCACAGACTCTGGTGCAGACGTATGTGAGATTCTGTCTGTGCCTGGCTCTGATCAACCTGTTTTGGAGCTATCAGTGATCCACAGCTTGTGGCTCCCTCTGCTAGGCCTTGGTGTTTGCAGAAAGAACCAGGCTCCACAGCATGATTGGCTTTTACTAGCACTGGGCCTGTGGGAAGGTTGGCTAAAGTCTCATAGTTCCCAGAGATCTTCCTTTGCCTGAAGGCTTTCTGTTAGGCTTTGTCACTGAAATAGCCTCCAGCTGTATTCAGTAGCCTGGCAGAAGCTACACTGGGTGGGGTAAGACTGATACCTGTGGGTGGGGCCATTGCTTCCCCTCAGGCTGATGCCACTTGGAGATGAGTGTCAGCCTAAGAAAGATGGTTCCCGCAGTGTGGGGGGATGCTCAGCACTGGGATCCTGGCTGCTGAGCCTTCAGTTCTCTCCCTAGAGCCACCAACCCCAAACTCTCCTTACAAGATTCTAGTCCACTCTGTTCTCCCTCTGCTGGAGCCCAGGGTAAGTGGCTGCAAACAAGATTTTTGTGCACTGGCCCTTTAAGAGGCTCTCTGAGTCTCTAGCCATATCTCCCTGGTGGACAGAAACCCTGCTGATTTTCACAGCTGGATGTTATTTGTGTTCCTTTAGTGCTCTAGGCTAGGAATCCCAGCTTTGGGTTTATGTCTCACACTTCTCAGAGGGAACCCTGGCCCTCCTTCCCTGGCCACTGAAATATCCCTCCAGAACTTCAGCTGCTGTCCATGGGAGTCCAGCCAGCCATTTCACTCCTCCTCACTTCCTTCCAGTTTCAGTGTGGTAAAATGGTTTCTTCCATCTATTCTTGGTTATATGGCTTTTCTCCAGCTAGTGTTCAGTTGGGTATTCAGGATGATTTTTCTTTACTTTAGTTGTAATTCCAGTTTGGTCCTGAGAAGAGGTTAGTGTAGCTTCTATCTACTCCTCTGCTGTCTTGGGTTCTATTAGTTGTAATTTTGATGTCCCATCTTATACTTTCTTAACTACTGGAGCTTTAAAGTAAGTTTTGAAATGGGATATGTGAGTTCTCCAGCTTTTTTTTTCAAGATTGTTTTGGCTATACATTAGTCCCTTGCACTTTTCTATGGATTCAAGGATCATCTTCTCAATGATCAATTTCTACAAAAAAAAGGCCACTGGAGTTTTGGTAAAAATCATGTCAAATCTGTAGATCAATTTGTATAATATTGCCACCTTGACAATGCTAAGTCACCTGAGCCATTAATATGGAAAACTTTTTCTTTTACTTAGCTCTCCTTTAAGTTCTTCCAACAATGTTTTGTAGTTTTCAGTGTACAATCTTGCACTATTCCGTAAATTTATTCCTAAAGATATTATCCTTTTTTATACTATTGTAAATGGAATTGTTTTCTTAATTTCATTTGCAATTGATTGTTAGTATGCAAACATATACTTTATTTTTGTGTATTTATCTTGTATCATACATCAGTATATACATTTGTTGAAATCAAAACATTAATATGTGGCTTTAAAAAAGATAAACAAAACTGGTTATTTGTAGAATGATATTGTTCTCATCACTGAAAATACTAAAGGATTATATAATTTTACTGATTAACCAAGTCTCCTCTCTGAGAGAAAAGACTACGGTTGTTCAACAGAACACAACAGCACACAGCCAATGACTCTTGATGGAAAATAACTCCATTCAATATTGGTACCCCAAAGAGTAAAAACGACTCCCCAAATCAGTAACTATGGCAATAGAAGAGAGCACTAACTTTTATTCCCTTGATATTTACTTTGAGCGATCTCACAAACAAAAAGGTATTTGTTTTCTTATAAAAATACTGTCTCTGTCAGTATTGGATTTTCATCTGTCATAATCAATCAGCACCCAAGTCCCAGGATCTCGGTGCCCAGCATTTCTCTTTCTATTGTTCATATCTTGAGACACCCTGAGAATGAAAAGGGCATCTTTACTTTCTCTTCAGCCACATCACAAATACCACGACTCTGCTTTTTGGGAACTATCAAGAGAAGTGTCAGCTATCAATCAAGCAGATAAGGCTCTTGTGGTGCAGAACTTCTTGTGGACATTATTATCTAGTTTTCTTAACTACTGAGATAGGCACATGCATCTCTTGCAGTAGTAAAACACATTTCATTTTTTCCAAAGACCTCTTGACATTAGTAAATCTAATGAACACTTGGTACCTATGCAATGCTTCTCTTGACTTTTACAGCTTACACAGAAAGCACTGAGACTGGAACTGCTGGAGACACTGGTCTTTGAGCTTCTGAACATGGAATTAAAGGAAAGCAGACCAGATGAAATAAAATGGGCTATGTGGGCCACATTCATTTTCCCACTGACGGGATGATTTGTCTTCAAGGGTATTAGGCCTCATCAGACCTCTAAGAAAAACCTGAGTGAAACCAGCCAACATTTACTTAAGACAATCTGTTTTTATTCTTCTAATGTACATTGTTATCATCTAAATAATCTAGATATTCGTAGGATGATTATAAATAATCAGCCTTCAAGTATATTCTGTAAAAATGGTATTAATAGCTGTTGAGTGACTGTGTTCCATGCATTGTTTCAGTGCTTTTTATACCTGATCCTCAGTTTAATGAAATTTGACAACAATGAAAAAAATCACTTTACCTCCCAAACTAATTTAATAAATCTGTGTTCATTAAATAGACATTTAAAACAGCATTCATATATACATATTCCAATATTTTTTCTTAACATTGTTTTAAGCTTTTCCAAAATTACCATAGAGTCATCAAAAACAACCATCAGAGTTTTTTCCTGATTTTTTCACTGAAAGACGAGAGAAGAAAATCTCATATCTGTCATCTAAAATCTATTAGTAATGACTTTGGCTAAGCCTTGAAACTAAGATGACACAGATTTATTACACCAGAATGAGTTGACACTGGCTTTCTGCCAAGAACAGTATGTACAGATAGAGAGAATTGCTTTTCTGAATATAGTTACAGAATACACAATATCTACCTCTGTAGCAATCTAAGACGTATGAAGCTAATAGTGAATGCTGTATATTAAAAGAAAGAACTTAGGTTTGGGGGAGTCAGTGGAAGTGCTGGTTACTTGGTGTGGTGTCTCTTTACCTGGCTTATCTGAATGTACTGAAACAGAGAGAAGGTTCTCTCTTACTTCTGGCAGAGGTGGGCTTATGTAAGGAGCACAGGTAAATCCTTAATCCTCTCACAATACCTTCAGGAACAGAAATACTGAAATGTTAAAATTGAAAGAGCCCTTAGAAGCAATACATCCACAGCCCTGATTTTACAGACAAGGAAACAGAGGCAAAGATGAAACATGAGTGTGCTTAAAGCTTCTAGACCTTATGACATCCCTTTTCTCCTGTGTGTCATTTAAACATGATGCCCAGAAGTTTTACTGGTGGGACTAGAACTTGGGTCCTGTACAGCTGAGTTGAAACAAATGCAAAAATAATTTTTCTTAGTTGTATGATGACAAAATATCAGAGGATTATTGACAGTAAGAATCAGCATATTCCATTCTCAGGACAACTGACCATCTGCATCGTGGCCCTCTAAGGAATTTCAGGTACATCCAAATGAACTGGCATTCATCCCAAATGCAGTTTCCATCACTGGACAGTCTACTAAGGCAAGGCACCCTGTGCTTCACAACCAGCTTCAAGGTTTACCACCTACAAAGGCTAGACTTAGACTGGCCTGCTTTTAACAATATGGTTTAGCTCAAGTACAGACCTCTCAGATGGGAGACATCTACACTCATAAAATAAAATGAAATTAAGGTGAAAAGAACTTTCCTACTATGTAAACTGTGATCTATATCTATATATCAGAGATTTAGGACAGATAATATATCTCTTAAATATTATTAAAGTAGAAAACTATGCTAAACTATAATATATTTACATATGTATTATATGTATTATATGTAAATGTATTTTGAGCTAGGCGATGGGGAAATTCAGAGGTGTTGGGCAAGTATACAAACTTCCAGCTGTAAGATGACTGAGTTTCAGTATCTAATGAACAGCACAGTGACTAAGTGGTGCCCGTAGTTAACAATACTATATTATATACTTGAGTTGTTGTTAAGAGAGTAGATCTTAGGTGTTCTCATCACAAAAAAAAAAAAAAAAGAAATGGAAATTATGTGAAGAAATGGAGGTGTTAACTAACTGCTATGGTGGTAATCACTTTACAGTATGTAAGTGTATCAAATCAACACGTTGTGCACCTTAAACTTACACAATGTTTCTGTCAATTATATCTCAATAAAGCTGGAAAAAATTTAAAAAGAAATGTTGCATTTCTTTTTCAATAGTAATTAGGTTTATATTTCAGCCTGTTTATATTAACAAGAAGAGTAGCAATTGTGCTAAATGATGTCTTTCTAGCAACAAAATTAACTTTTGGACTATTACTAGAACAATTAAGTTCAAGCTTCCTTGTCTAAGAAAAAAACTGATGTCCTTTCTAAGATACCTTAAATATTGAGAACCCCTTTTACCAAAAGTCTACATTAGATAAGAGATTTCAAAAATTTCAGTTTTGCAGTTCTTGAAGTAAAAGCAAATTTCCAAGAAATAGGTCTTATTCCTTGTTGAAACAATGAATTTCAACAGCATATGCAATGATTATTTTCTGGAAATTGGTATATAAATACCACTGGGATTAGATATTGCACGGAAAATGGTGTTTCCTATTTCTCTCATTATATGATTCCATTAAATTGAATGAAAAACTCATTCTGTTATTACTATTCTACATTTAGTGAATATTTTTACTGACAGTGAGCACTAATGCAGGCTCCAATAAGAACAACGTGTTCGTTCAAAACAGGAATGTTTGCTCCCCAAGTTTGACTATGGGGTGATAATGTTTTAATGCTGCCACCTTCTGGAGGTTCCAGTCTCCACAATATTGACTAGCTGGTTTTATTTAAAACTCAAGTTTTTGGAAAATCCAATGCTGCTACATTTGTTTCTCCAAGTGTGTTTCTGGAGGGGGAGGGGGGAATCTCTGAGGTTCTGGGAAGGGAAGGGAAATCATAAAGGGCTGATTTTGGAATAGAAGGCATCATTTCTGTTCTGTTTTATAAATGACTGTAGTAGCTAATGAACAGAGCCCATCCTGATGTAATAACACCATTCTGTCTTTCCCCTTCCCTTCCATTTAAGTCAGACATAGGATCAGAGCCAACAAAATCATCCGCAGGTCCTCCTGACCTGTCTCTGCTTCTGTTTCTATGCACAGTAGCTGGAACAAGTCACTACCACTCATCTGCCACAAGGGAGAACATGCTCTACACCTAAAAGCCCTTGGACTCCTCCCAGCATGAGGGCAACCTGATATTCACAGGATTGGAGAATTGATCTCCTACCCATTTCTCATGGTGTTAAAATTGCTCGGTAGGGTTCTGTTGTCAAAATTATCATTATCATCACCATCATCATCATCATGGTTATCATCAGTGGTGCTTTCTCTTCCTCCCTCTGTGCAGGCTCAGAGATGATTTTAGGAGCACTCACAGGGTAAAGTGCTCTATAGCCTGCCCCAGTGGTCCACTTTGACCAGCCCCCTCTTCTGTTTGGATTCTCCTAACAAAGGACACATTCTCAGAGGCCCAGACAATAGTCACCAATCCATCTCATAAATTTTCAGTCATTATTGAGATCCTCTGCCAAGGTAAGTACTGGGTGGAAATCCCATCATAAGAGGTTGCAGAAGGTAGAATTTATGCTGGATATAAACAGTGAAATGCTTCTTGATCAATCAAGCCATGGTTCTCAAGGTTCATAACCTTAATGGTCTATATTCCATGGGAAAAATATGTGGAATAGGCCATTTATCTCTGTCCTTATTTCATCTCCTCAGACAATCTAGTCTCACCCTCTTTCCAACCACACACATACACATGTACACACATACACACACATACAAAAACACACTCACTCTTTTCTCTTCTGACTTAAATCCAAATACCTGAATCCTTAAGTGTCACACTACAGAGGTTTTCAATGGGAAACTGAAATTTTTGAAGAAGGGAGAAACCTGAAGTATAAAATATTTAAGAAAGTTTAATAGGCTGCATTAGCAGGAACAGAGGCTGGAAGCAAAGCCAGGTAAATGCCTTTTCCTTCTAACTAGCATTCACTGAACCTGTATAGAGGGATTGCTTTGTGCCAGTTAGTTTGCTGGACAAGGGGATAATGTGGGCAGTGTCCCTGCCTCCCAGCCACTCATCCTCCAATGAAGGTATGCAAACTCTAGACTCTTCATCATTTCTCTCAACACACATTTACTGCCTAATATTGTTATTTGCTAAATAAGAACTAATGTAAGGGCCTGAATTTTCAAGGCAGTTTTTTTTTCTAGAAAAGAAAACACAGATGAAAGAGGACATTGAAAGGAAGAATCTGTAGGCCTAAAGTGCTAAGTTGAGAAAAGATAGAATAAAAAGTGGTCTATGGTGATATACCTTGGTCACTAGGAAATGGGGGTGCCTGTGATAAAAACAAAGAAGTCAGCAGAGCTAGTCCGATGAAGAAGATGTCATGTTCACTTTGAAACACAATGATTTAAAGTGACTGGAAGACATAGTATAATTGATCAGCAGTCATTTAGACATGAAGGGTCAGACTACAGATGATATTTGGTAACAACCTGTATAAAGGTGAATTAAGGCAGTGAGAGATGAGGAGATAAGAGAAGATGTGGGGGGGCTCTACCCGCAGGTCCCCCCATAACCACCACAGATGAGAATAAGTCTACCAAGACATGATCTGCTTGGGAAGGAAAGATGGTCAGTCTCTCAAAGGAGAAGGGCCAGGAGCCTGTTCCTCAGTGGGCTTTTATTGGGTTCATTTGCACAGGATTACAGATAAAGCTCATTAATCATTGTCAGGCAGTAAGGATCAAACAATAGATGACAAAGAACTCTGAGGGCCTATTTTGAGTCAGGGTCAGATAGCTAAAGAGCTGTAAAGTTTCGAGGAACAAACTCACTTCTTGCTTGGACCCTTATCATTTAATTGAGAGCATTCTAAACAAAGTGGGTTTCACAGGATTTTACATATTCTTTCTTAGGCCTGATTGCCTGGGAAACCTGCCCTCTCCAGCACAGGGCTGCACCACCTTCTGTCATTGTTTCAGGATTACATGGAGCAAGGGACTTGAAGCAGCCAAGAGATTAGGAGACTTCTCAGCAGACAGAATGAGGACTCAGACTTTGTCAAAGCTGAGGGGCAAAGGTCCTTTACTCCCTTTTGCTGTACCCCCCAAAGTCCTTCCTTGGGGGCCTCCCACGTGATTGTGCCTGTCTTAGGTTGTTCGCCCATTGGGAAATCTTACCCGTCATTGGCTGACCGACCAAGCATTGGGGGCCAGTTAGGAAAAGAGGGGCAGAACTTCCGGCCAAGATGGAGGCATAGGCAGACGCACTGTGCCTCCTTGCACAACCAAGATAGGGACAACAACAATATAGAAACAAAATAACAACCAGAACTGACAGAAAATTGAAGTGTCTGGAAGTTGGACACCCAAGGATTTAAAAATAGACACATTCATCGAGACCGGTAGGAGGGGCGGAGTTGGCGGGGGGAGGGATGCAGAGCGGAGCACAGAGCAACTGGGGCAGCGCGCAAGTCCGCAGCAGGCAGACCCTGGGCACACAAGTGGCGGTGGCTGGTGGGCCAGGCCAGGGGGTGGCGACTGGCAGACCCAACGAGGCGGCCATTGTGAAGCAAGGCACTGAGAGCAACTCAGGGTCCCAGCACCGGGAAATACAGCTTTGGGTCATTGACTGAACAGGAAGGTCCTGTGGGATGCGCAGGCCCACCCACACCAGAATTGGTGCCAGAGGGGCCCAGCTGGCTTTCGGAAAGCGGCAGAAGGGTCTGAGGTCCTACAGAGAGCAGAGCAAGTGCCATTGTTCCTCCTTGGACCCCGCCGCCACATACAGAGTCACAACCCAGCGACTGGGGTGCCCCACCCTGGTGAACTCCTAAGGCCCCGCCCCTCACTACAGGAGCTTGACAAGACCAAAAAATAAAACAAAACAAAACAAAACAAAAAACAGCAAAAAGATGGCTCAAACAGAAGAAGAATGGAAAGCCCCAGAACCCATCCTTTTAAGCGACCAAGAGATAGCCAACCTATCAGATGCACAGTTCAAAGCACTGGTTATCAAGATACTCACAGAATTGGCTGATTTTGGTCACAAACTAGCTGAAAAAATGCAGACTACAGTAAATTTAATGAAGAAAGATGCACAGGGAACCAATGGTGATGGAATAAAAGATGGGTCTCACATCAGTGGAGTGGAGCAGAAGGAAGAAAAAAACATACAACCAGAAAAGAATGAAGAAATAAGAATTCAAAAAAATGAGGAGAGGC
>JAPYXV010005150.1:0-10773 GCA_028533065.1 Trachops cirrhosus
GAAATGGAGATCACATGGAGGGTTAGCAACAGGGGAGTGGAAGGAGGAGAGAGGGGGGAAAGGTACGAAGAATAAGTAGCAATGAAGGTAGATAGAAAATAGATAGGGGGAGGTCAAGAATAGTATGGCAAATGTAGAAGCTAAAGAACTTATGACACATGGATATGAACTAAAGGGAGGGAGTGTGGATGGGAGAGGGTGTTCAGGGTGGAGGGGAATGATGGGGGGGTAATGGGAAAACTAATAGCATAATCAATAAAATACATTAAAAAACAAAACAAAAACACCAGCCTGAAGATGATGAAGCAATGCCTTCCAAATCCTAAGTTAGAAAAACAATTTTCAATTTAGAATCCTACACTCAGTTAACTGATTAAGTATGAATGAAGAAGACACCATTTTCAGAATCTTCCATCTACTCATCCTTTCTCAGGAAGCTACTGCAGAATGTGTTCAACGCAACTGAGAGAGTAAATCGTGAAGGAGTGAGAGGAGGTCACAGACAGCCAGGAGGTAACCAAGTCCAGACTGGAGCAGGAGCGTGGAGGACTTCAGATGATGGTGCCAAGAAAAAAAGGACATAACTGATATTGGGTATTTTATAGTTGTTACCAAGCGGAAGGTGATGTCGAGAGGTGCTTTACAGAGATGGTAGAAGGGAAAGAGGAGACTGAGGAAACTATGCAAATGAAAAAGAAAAGTTAATTCCAAAGCAAAAAGCCTTAAAAATGGAAACTAATAATAGCTGTTTGGTTGGCTTAACAGAGAATAGTACTTATACCTTTGTTTGGCACCCAAGCCATAGCATAAAAATTTAAATCTACAAGCCACCTTAGACTTTTTCTAGTTCAAGTAGCTGACTGTATATAGGTGCAAAAAACTTTTTAAGACGTTAAATGACACACATTAGTTAGTGCCACAAGTGACAGAGGTGTCCTTTGTCAGAAGAGGGGATACTCAGCCATCCACGTCTGTGGACAGACACGGTTTCAGTGAGGCTAGCATTCTGAGCTCTGGCTCTAGCTCTACTCCTAAGCATGTGAAATTAGGGCGGGAACAACGCCCAGATCTGCGGTTTTCCGTAAGCTTCGAAGAAAGGTACATTTTCCACATGACCTCAGGGCAAACGCAGGGTAAAATTTGATGCTGGAATTTAAAGGCATTAAAAACAATTAAAAGTTGTTTGTGTTGTAAATAATGTTTAGCCTTAATATGAGCATTAGGATGTGAGAGAGCAGACTGTTCTGCTGACAGAGAAGGCACAGCTGCCCCGAGGACAGCCTGCCACGCAGAGCAGATGTCCATAGCTCTTTGATTCACTTGCTTTATATTTAGATATTCTACAGTCATATTTGAAAATTTGTTTTCAATTGAAAACTATGACTATTCTTGGTTAACTTCCAAGCTTTCAATAAAGCTTTTTTAAAAACTTCATCTATGGCCTCGGCTGGTGTGGCTCAGTGGACTGAGCGCTGGCCTGTGAACTGCGTGGCTGTGGTGTGATTCCCTCAGGGCACAGGCCTGGGTTGCGGACCAGGTCCCCGCTGTGGGGCATGTGGGAGGCAACTGATCCAGGTTTCTCTCCCTCTCTCTGAAAATAGATAAATAAAATCCTAAAAAAAACACTTCATCTGTCATTAATATGGGCTTCTAGCCCCCACCCCACCATGGTAATGGTTTTTTGGGTCTCAGATTGCACTAAGAAAAATATGAACCCATTCCTCAAAAAAACACATGCACACTTACATGGGCATATATATTTACATACATGACAATGACGCAATTTTTTAAACAACTTCATAGATTAATGAGCGAATCTGGAGATTCAGTTAATAATATTCCTAGGAATTTTCCTGCAGACTCCAAAACACATATTTTGTAACATTAAAATACAGGCTGATACAGAGTTTCTACTCAAATGTAAAAAACCCTTTTCCTCTCACTGATAAAGGATAACTCTCTTAATTGTTCTTGCTTAACTAGGAGTTTCCAAATAATTTCATCTAAACACAGTAAACTGCACTGATGTTATTTTCAAAATATTCGTTTGGAAGTCCTACTTGGACTCACAGTCCATTCATCCCGATTTACTCAGTGACCTGCTCCGTGTAACAGCAGGGCCTTGAATAACACCACTGTTTCCCTCAACATCGTTTCATTATGAATTGTTTTGCTTAAAGTTGCAGAACCTACTGACAACGTTAAATGAGGAGTTACTGTACTTATAAACACATAATGAACAAAGAATGTTTCAGCTCCTTAATCTCACTGGCAACATGAATTTAGCATGGTTTTCTGGCAAGGTATTTTAGCTGAGTCTGAGTTGTCTCATTTGAATCTGTATATTTCTCTATTCTAAGATCAAGATTATCATCACTTTCATATTTCAGCTTTTCTGAATATTCTATCCCAAACTATGTATCATTTTGTTTTTACACTGGCAGTCTTCCTCTTCAGAGTAACAATGAACAATGTCACCATAATCATAAGCTCTTTAGAGATAATTATTCTATCTATTCCCCCCCCCGCACTGTTCTTACTTGTGCAGTCTCTGCATGTTCCAGCATCTCTTCGAATTCTTGATACTCTTCATCATCTGGCTCAGCACCTGAGAGTCGAGCTGCTCTGGCCATAAAATATGGAGGCAGCTCTCCGATTGCTGTACCGACACCCTATGTGAAAAACCAAAATACTCATATGAGATTGTGCTCTCAACATAGTGACAGTAAACATATAAAATCTGTATTTTTCTATACATAAAAAACATATTAATATGTATGTATTAGAACTCTGGCTGTTGTGGATTAGCGAATTGGGTGCTGGCCTGTGAACCGAAAGGTTGCCTGTTGGATTTCCAGTCAGGGCACATGCCTGGTTTGAGGGCTGGGTCCCCAGTTGGGGGCGTTAGAAAGGCAATTGATGATGTTTCTCTCCCTCTGTCTCCCTCCCTTCCCATCTCTCTAAAAATAAATAAATAAAACCTTAAATAATAATAAAAAAGATGTATTAGGAAGAAAAGCATATAGTAGTACATAATCAGGAGAATGTGAGTTTGAATCTTGGCCCTAATGTTGACCTATGCAGCTAGGCAAGATAAGATACATAAAACTGTCAGACAATCTCTAGTGTATTGCAGACACAAAATTAAATGTTAGTTCTTTAGCATTTCTACTAATACTCTTATTATTTTTGTCATTTACCCCCACCCCCTTTTCAAATATTCAAGTGGTTTGGTAATGAGCATTCACTAGTATGGCTATTAGACAAATATTTTCTAGGAAATCTCCTGGTATTGAGGATGTTGCTTTAACCCCAGAACTTTTTTTGTGCAGAGTTAAAAGTTTTAACAAATTGTGGTCAGGAAGCCCCTTGAAAACTCAGCATTAGGATGGGTAAATTTTCACCACAGGAAAAATGTTTATATTTCCTCAGGACATTGAGTGACTCATGTTTTTAGTCTCTTTTTGGATTCTTGTTTTTGAAGAGAGGTTTTTTTCCCAACCAACTTAGGATATAAGGGTGAAAACAAAGGTGAAAGAACCAGAAACCTGGTTGAAACTTACATGGCTCAAATGCAGCTTAGGCAATAGTGCAAGAGCCACGCAGTCTCTAGGAAAATTCTCAACTTTGAGCCGTTCTTCTCTGCCCTGAGTCACAGTGAATGAAAAAGGCATCTGCTAGCTCTGGAAGCAACTTCAGGCTCTTCTGGTTGCTCTAGTCCTACGGGTGTCCTACAAATGCCATGAAAAGATCCCCAAGGAACGTTATCAAATCCAAACATTCTGTGTTCGCAGTGTCACATTCCAGTGTGTGGAATCACTGATCCAAGTGAAACTGCGTTACCCCACGTGAAACCAGAGTTCTGAGACAAGAATAAGGCCATAGCTAGTTAAACACAAGGAGAAGGGAGGGAGAAGACACCTGTACAGAGAAGGATACAGGAATAAAGCACAAATCATACTTTGCTAAACAAGAAAACTTGATGTCAGTCAACTCTGGAGGACGTCAGAAGACCAACTTACTATTGTGAAACTGGTACATCAAGAGAAAGATAAATTATTTATCCTGTCTTACCTATATGAAAGATACCTCAAGGTAATCTAATTACTGAAAAGGAGAAGTTTCTCTTTACAAAAGTATTTCAGTCAATAACTAAAGAAAAAAATGATATAATAATTGGCATACCCTCATTTTATAACCCCTAATAATGAACTTATGTAACAATGGTGCTAATATCGCATACAAAAAAGACAACCAGACACTATTGCACCTTGTGATAGAAATATACAAGGCTCTGAAGTACGTTTTTGTCAAAAAGAAATTTTTTTCAAGCCTCTCAATCTAACTATCAACTCACCAAAAATACAGGAAACACAGAAACATATTTAAACTACACCAACTGGAATACAATCAGGAAGAGCACAATCCAGGCTGTGGGAAACCGTACTTGACAAGCAATCCAGTTTCAATAACAAATTTGAAAAGAAAAATGAAATAAATACAACCAAAAAAAAAAATTGAACACTAACTAGCTAACTGATTTGAAGAGACTATTCCTAATTTCTCTTAGGCGTGGTAATGTTTTTAAAAGTCCTATAATTGATATATTTACAGATGAAATGTGATGTTATTGAAGATATACTGAGAGCGGAGTGAGGAGGGGTACAGTTAAAACCGTGTTAACCAGGAGTTAATATTAGCTGAACTTGGCTAACAATATACTGAATTAACTATGTAATTCTTTGTGCTTAATTTTTTCCATAACAGAAAGGAGGAAGAAAAGTTAATTGCAACATTTTATTTGAAACATGAACTTCTCTTAAAACCTAAGTTTTAAGTCAAGTCAAACGTTCAATAGTTCTAGAAGCAACCATGTGATTCACACTCATGACAAGTTTCCTTAAAGTTACAAGGAAGTAATAATGCACAGAAATCAAGAGCTACATAATGCCTTACATTTAACTGACACTTTATTATATTTTAATTCTGCTCATGTTTTCCCATGTTAGCAAGGCACGAGAACGGTGATCACAAGTCAGTATTCTACTTTTTAAGCAAGTAAGTAAAAAGGAACTAGAGTCATCCAAGCAGGTCCCCCAAAACACATTGTATTCCAGGCAGAAGTTTATTTAGCCAGTTATCTCAAATTAGATACTGAAGCACTATAATTTCATGGTTCTTACAAAACAACTTTATAATTCTTACACAATCAAAACAAAATAACGAAACACAACTGTGGAACACTAAAAACTGTCAGCCTATGTTTAATTAAGGGGAAGAAATGACTGGCTTCCTCACTGCAAAAGACAGACAAGTGGTATTTAGTGAAGGAATAACTCAGAAAGCTCTTGTGGAAACCATCTACTACCCTGAAGTCCCTGCTTCTTGCTTGACTGGAGTTTTCAATATGCACAAAATATGCAACACCAAGAGAGAAATGCAACATATTCCTGGACTGTTCATTTTATTCAAAGATTTTTGGGAGGAGAAAACTTCTGAATTTTTGTGCTTTTAAAAAGT
The DNA here is from genome assembly GCA_028533065.1 of Trachops cirrhosus. Classification (NCBI taxonomy): domain Eukaryota; kingdom Metazoa; phylum Chordata; class Mammalia; order Chiroptera; family Phyllostomidae; genus Trachops; species Trachops cirrhosus. Next base: position 5,521 of record JAPYXV010005150.1, read on the forward strand.
TTTGTCAAGTGGATTTACAAGCAAATCAGCAGCATCTTGCTTTTCTATATAGGGAATTATAATTTTAATGGCAAAAAATCTGGAGATAGAATTTTTTATACATAAATAATGACTACTGAGAAATTTTGGTAGTTTTGTATTATCAATGTGTTAATAATCTTTAAAAACAAAATCATTTTTCAATTAAATGTTCCAACTACAAACATGAATCAGAGGTTAAAGGCGTAAGTTTGGAGGATAAGTGTAACATCACTGAGAAAGTCAGGGCTCTTACAGCAATGTTTAAACAACAATCACACTAATTCTAATAAAATCATCAGACTTTTACAGAATTGTTTTACAGATAAAAAGGAAAACTTGCTTCTAGTTTTCCAAATATTTATTTATTTATTTTCTTTATTTATTTGAGGGGAAAGGAGGGTGAAAGAGAGGGAGAGAAACACTGACCAGTTGCCTCTTGCACGCCCCCAACCGGGAACCCACGCTGCAACCAAGGCTGTGCCCTGCCTGGGGATAGAACCAGTGACCTTAGGCTCTGTGGGAAAATGCTCAACTGACTAAGCCACACTGGTCAGGGCTCCTTGAGATCAACTTTAAAATAGCCTTACAAGGAATGAAGTTCTGATACATGCTACAACAAGGATGAAACTTGAAAACATATGCTAAGTAAAATAAGCCAGAAACAGAAAGACAGACATTGTCGGAGTTCATTTATGTGCATATCTGGAGTAGGCAAATTCACAGACAGAGAGTACAGTACAGGCTACCAGGGGCTGGGGAGAGGAGAGAATGAGGAGTTATTGGTTAAAAGGCACAGAGTTTCTGTCTGGGATGACAAAAAAGTTCTGGAAATCAATACTGGCAATGGTTATGCAACATCACGAATGTACTTAATGCCAGGACGTTGCTGTGCACTTAAAAATGGCTAAAACAGTAAACTTTATGTCATGTATAGTTTAGTACAATTAAAAAAAACCATTAACTTAACAAACAAAAACCCTTTTAAGGTGATGCTCTCCTCTGAAAATCATCACACAGTGCTGCTGTTATTCCCCCTACCCCTCTTTACTCCTCGTTTTCCTGAGACTTTAATTGAATCACAGATAAGGAAACATATGTGTTATACAGTAGATTTGTCCTTCATAGCACTTACCACATTTTGTTTAAATATTTACACAGATATAATTTTCCATAATACTTACATATTCATTTCCCATGATAATTATTCCCTGACTACCAGGTACAGCTCCGTGAGGGCAGAGACAAGCACTGCTCCCTCGGACTCTCCAGTACTTGGACATGTGTAACTATTACTGGAATTCTGAATGAAAAGAAAATGTATGAAGCCTTGCTGTGGTGATATAGCCCAACTGTGGAGGATCGAAAAGATGCAAACTGAAAAAAGGTAACCTCCTGATGAGTAACATAAAATAATTCACTTCAAAGTGCACCAAATACCTGTGTGAACGAGTTAAAACTGAGGTTGACCCTTGTTTTTATCTTATAATTAGAAGTCCTACATACTTGAATGATTTTACTGACTCAATATACTTATGATAGTAAAGGCTGTAAAGACATTTTAATTTACAAAGTACAAATTAAATAAAAACTTCAAACAATTTATCAGTTTTTAATCAAGCAAGACATTCCCCAGAAAAAAAAAACACACACACATATGGAATCAAAATTATGAATGATAAACTGTAGGAAGCAAGCCCAACACACTCTACCGCAGGCCTTCCAACCTCGGCAGTACTGACTTTTTATGAGTGCGTCCCATTTCACCCTTTTTAAATACACAGTTCAGGGGCACTAACTGCATCACCATGCTGTGCAGCCATCATCACTATCTCCGGCATTTCCCATCACCCAGATGGAAACTCTGTATCCATCACACAGTAACTTCTCATTTCCCACACACCCGCGGCAACCTCTCATCTATTTTTTGTCTCTATGAATTTGACTCTTCTAGAGAGTTCACGTAAGTGGAATCATACAATATTTGTGTTTCTATGTTTGGCTTATTTCACTTAACAAGGTTTTCACAAAGTTTATTGTATTGTTGCATGTATCAGCACTTCATTCCTTTTGTGACTGAATAATATCACATTACATATGTATAGATATACTGTATTTCATTTATCCAGTTATCTGCTTCTACCTTTCTGACAATATGAATAATGCTGCTGAACGTGAAGTACACATATCTGTACTTACGTTTGAGCCACAATTTTCAGTTCTTTTGGATATTTATGTAAGACTAAAATTAGAGAAGGGTCATAAGGTAATTCTATGCTTAAGTTTTTGAGAAACCACCAAACTCTCACAGCAGCTAAATTACTTTACATTCCCACCAGCAATCTACAGGGGTTCCAATTTCTCCACATCCTCACCAATGCTTGTTATTTTCCTTAAAAACAACAACAAAAAACCCCAGCCATCCTAATGTGTGTGTGAAGGGGTATTTCCTTACAGTTTTGACTTGCATTTTCCCAATGATTAATGATGTTGAGAATCTTTCCATGGGCTTATTGGCCATTTATATGATCATCTTTGGAGAAATATCCATTCAAGTCCTTTGCTCATTTTTAATGGGGTTTTACTGTTGAGTTATATGAGTTCTTCAAACATTCTCGTTATTAAACCCTCAACAGATATATGATTTATAACATTTTCTCTCATTCTGTGGATTGTCTTTTCATTCTCTTGATAGTGCCCTTGATGTACAAGGTTTTAATATTAGTAAAGTTCAATTAATCAATTTTTTTATAAAAAAAAAGATTTTACTTACTTTTAGAGAGAGGAGAAGGGAGGGAGAAAGAGATGGAGAGAAACATCGATGTGTGAGGGGTACACCGAGTGGCAGCCTCTCGCATGCCCCCAACTGGGCACCTGGCCCACAACCCAGGCATGTGCCCTGACTGGGAATCAAACCAGCGACCTTTCAGTTTACAGGCTGGCATTCAATTCACTGAGCCACACCAGCCAGGGCTCACTTTTTTCTTTTGTTGCCTAACCTTTTGATGTTACATTTGAAAAACAACTGCCAAATTCAACATCATGTAGACTTTTCTCTATATTTTCTTCTAAAAGTTTTATAGTTTTAGCTCTTAAGTTTATGTATATGATGCACTTTGAGTTAATTTTTGTATATGGTGTAAGGTAACGGTCCAGCCTCATTCTTTTGTATGTAGATATCCTATTTCCCTAGCATCCTTTGTTGAAAGGACTGGTCTTACAAATTCTGACAGCAATGGGAACAAATTTGAACATAACTTGATATGTGCTACATTTTCTACATGACAGGACAGCTATCAAAAAAGGAAATATAAAGAGCAAACATTCAGCCAATTAGTATTTACTGACAGCCTTGTACTATGTGCAAGTCTGATGCTGAGTGCTGTGGGGGTAACAGATATAATGTACAGTCTGTATTTTTAGGAGCTTAATGCACCAGCCAGGTTGACTGATTTAAGGCATGCATGAACCCAGGTCAAATGTGTACTACAGAAGTTTGGAGGAGGCAGTCACCACTGCCAGTGGGGATGGAATTTTTTCTTTATTGGCATTGGTGTTAATCCAGCTACGTAAGTCATTTTTGAAAGGGCAAAAGAAAAACGGAAAACTGGAGTGTATATACATAGCCCCTCTCTAGCATGTTCCAAGTATCTTGTTATTTTAATAAAATTTTTCATCAAAAGACTAATATGGTCAAATTTTAAAAACAAAGGCAACTAGTACAATGAATCTGTTTCCAGTGTTTATAAAAGAGTAACAGGAAACATGACAATTTTTCCTGCCTTTCATATTCAACAAGTTCAATGTATGGCATTTCCCTTATAATTCTTTTAAAACACAACATAGTTGCTACCACTTAGATGTCTTTGAAAACTCTGTTTCTTCTGTGGGCAGAGTATTCATATTCATCTTCATATTAGTTACAATTTTTAGGCAATCTGTTCCACATGTTTTATTTTATAAGAAACGCTAAGTGAAAAAGTTACAGGTAATGTATAACTTAATAAATGCAAATTATGAATTAAAAAATAATTCAACTCCTAATAGGAAGTCTTGAGCAAATGAACTACCCCTCAATGACAGGTACCTGAATGAATTTAAGTGTATAGAAAAAAAAAAAAAAGAGAGAGAAAGTTTTGTATGGGTTAAAATACATTTGCCATTGAACATGTAGTCCAAAAAGCTCCCAACATGTACTTAAGCAAACCATAAAAAGGTAACTGGTACAACTAAAAGGAAGATCACAACATACAACCATATATCCCACTACAGTAAAGCCTGGTTTACAAAGAAATGTCCCACCTTACTTCAGTATTATAACAACTCAGAAAAGAAAAAGAGTCCTCTAAGAATAAACACTGAGTATTTAAATTTAGCAGAGAGACATTACAGTGACCAATCTGAGACTGATACATAAGCATCTGTTATGTGTTTATCAAGGTTGTAAACACTGGTGAAATTTTGCAAAGCAGTACAGCCAGAGCACCCACACCCCTTTTCCCACCTGCTGTCCACTTGCCTTCAATTGCATCATGGTACCTATGGCTTCACGAATTCCTTCTGAACGCCATTAAGGAACAAAGACCACTCTAAAAGGTTTTTAATGCTTTTTTAAAAAATACAGTCAACTGACTTAAAAGTATTATTTTTTAATTTATTGATTTTACAGATGGGAAGGAAGGGGGAGAGAGAGAAACATCAATTTGTTGTTCCACTTATTTATGCATTCATTGGTTAATTTTTGCATGTGCCTGACCAGGGATCAAACACAAACTCTTCTAAAAGCTTTGTTTTACCATATTTTGCCATGTATAACTGATGTTTTTGGCCCAAACTTTCAGGGAAAAAAAATATTCTTTTCATTTTCATTTTTATTTTTTTTCATCATCTGCATTTTTTAAATATATTTTATTGATTATGCTATTACAGTTGTCCTATTATCCCCGCTTCATTCCCCTCCACCCTGAACACCCTCTCCCACCCACATTTCCCCCCTTTAGTTCATGTCCATGTGTCATAAGTTCTTTAGCTTCTACATTTCCCCTACTATTCTTGCCCTCCCCCTGTCTATTTTTTATTTACCATCTATGCTACTTATTCTCTGTACCTTTTTCCCTTCTCTCCTCCTCCCACTCCCCTGTTGCTAACCCTCCATGTGATCTCCATTTCTGTGGTTCTGTTCCTGTTCTAGTTGTTTGCTTAGTTTCTTTTTGTTTTAGGTGTGGTTATTAATAA
>JAPYXV010005151.1:0-10772 GCA_028533065.1 Trachops cirrhosus
ATCAAAAAACTATGGTACATTTACACAATAGAATTCTATGCAGCAGAAAGAAAGAAGGCGCTCATACCCTTTGCAACAGCATGCATGGAGCTGGAAAGCATTATGCTAAGTGAAATAAGCCAGGCGGTGAAAGACAAATACCATATGATCTCACCTTTAACAGGAACCTAAACAACAAAACAAACAAACAAGTAAAATATAGCCAAAGACACTGAAATAGAGAACAGGTTGACAGTGACCAGAGGGAAGAGGAGAGGGAATTTCAGGGGAATTTCAGGGGAGAATTGGAAGGGTTTACAGGAACAAATATAAAGGACACATGGACAAAAACTAGGGGGGTGGAAATGGGAGGGAGGTGGGGAGGGGTGGGTGGGTGGCCTAGGATGTGAGTAAAGGACAGAAAACTGTACTTGAACAATGATTAAAATAAAATTTAAAAAATAAATTAAAAAAATAATCGACTCTGGATCTAAATGTACTTTACTAACAATTAATAGTTATTATTAATTTTCATCACTAGAAAATCACTAAACATATACTATAGAAGTGCAGAAAAGTAAGAAAGAAAAAGAAAACATCATCTGTAATATACAAGTTACTTTCTGTGCATGTGGGTGTAAACATAGGATCATACTCTGAATACAGGCTGGTAACATGCTTTCTTCACTTAGCAATATACATCATCATGAATACTTTTTTAAAGATTTTATTTATTTATTTTTAGACAGAGGAGAAAGAGAGATAGAAACATCAATGTGTGGCTGCCTCTCATGCACTCCCTATGGGGGACCAGGCCCAAAACCCAGCCATGTGCCCTGACTGGGAATCAAACCAGCCACCCTTTGGTTCGCAGGCCGGCATTCAATCCATTGAGCCACACAAGCAAGAGTTATATTTTTCATGTCATGAAATATTCTTTTACAAGATTAACTGCTTAGTATGTATATTTCAATAACTGCCTCATATTTTAATGGAGCAATATACTTTTAGTTATGCAACCAACTCCCAAGAACTAGACATTTAAGTTGTTTCTTCCTTTTAACTGCAATAAATAAAATTCCCATACACATACTTATCAGGGGATATTTGCACACTCGTATTTCTGATTATTGCTTTAAAATATATAGAGGTGTGGAATTCCTGGGTCAAAATGAATGCACTTTGATAAGGCTTTAGATTCCTATCACCACTGGCCTTACAGAAATGATGCTGATTTATTATCCCACCAGCAAACATTATTTTTGTTTACTTTTTTCAAATGTCTTTAATTTAAAAAAAAAGAAAAGGGATGAAGGAGAGATCTTTATGGTTTGTATTTACTTTCATCTGTTTACTAAGAAGATAGAACTTTTAACAATTTTGTTGTCATTTTACTTTTGTGGTAAATTGTGTACTTTGCCACTTTTGTTTTAATACTATGTTTGTCTTTTTAAAAACACTTTGTAAGAACTCTTTTAAATTGTCATATATGCAGTGAAGGTTTTTCCCTCATTGTCATTTCTACTGTATTTTTTTAATGGATTTTCCCTGTAGCCAAATTTAATCTGTTTTTTACCCTTTTGGTGACTACCTACCATGTTATATTTAGAAAAATCACATAAACATTCACTGGTTCTTCTTCTGATGCTTCAGTATCTTTATTTTTTCACCTTAAAAGTTGTAAGCCATCTGAAATTTATTTTGGTATTTTGGAAGAAGTAGAGACTTAATTTTATTTGCATTCAAATAATGCCTATTTGCCCAACATCATTTACTACATAAACCTTTATTCCCCAGTCAACCTAAACCACCTGTACTCTATACCAAATTTCTTATATATAATACTTGGAGTTCTCTTTCTGGACTTTTAATTTTGTTGCATTGATTAATCAATTTAGTGTCAACATCTCACTGTTTGAGGTACTGTGGTTTTTGACTTATTGTAGTTTTAACTTTTAATACCTAGCATTACAATTCCCCCCACCTTCATAATTGTTCTTTGTCAAAAAATTTTCGAGCTTTTCTTCAGCAGGTATTCTAGAAGATAAACCTTAGAATCATTTTGTCACAATTCAAGAAAAATCTTGTTGAGATTGTTGTTAAAACTGCATTCAATTTATTAACTAATTTGGGGAAAATTGTCTTTGCAATATTGAATTCTCTCATTTAGAAATATAATATTCCATGTTCTATATATGCAAGCCCTTTGGATCTCATTGAATAATTTATGTTTTTCTTCACAAAAATCTTGTGCAATTATTTTGAATAATGGAAGACATGACTTGAAATTAATGGTGGATATTTTCAAATTCCAGGGAGCCCAATTGGGAATCCATACCTAACATAGTTCTGGTTAGTCTCTTAGTACCTAGAAAAATTCACAAAACTCATCTCAGCCTGTTTTCTCAACTGGACCAATAATCCCCACCTTTTCCTTTTTCCAGAGCTTGCCTGATGATCATACAAGCACGGCATCAGAGACAGCCATGTCACTACAAGGGGTTGTTTTTGTCAATCCATAGCTAAAAATGGGAATGCTCCCAGTAGGGATTTTGCCATATAAAGCAACTCAACCAATCAAGGAGTAATTAGTGAGAACCCATAAAGTTCCCAGCTCCCTTGCCAGGACTCTGTGGCATTTCTAGATGTGAGGCCTTCAGGGCTAAAACCAAGAAAGTCACAGACAAACCAGGATGCAGTAGTTTTCCTAGCTGTCAAGCACCCCCCTTCAAAGTCAAAAATGCTGTAATTCCAGGGTTCTATTCATAAGAGAGAACAAACCCACGTTCAAGTGGTGTTTCCAGTATAATAGCGGAGACAGAGTAAATGCTTATGAAATGATGAGGGAATAACCGAACTGTTCCTGAGGACTGGTGGTACAATAGGGCTCTCAAAAGGGGAGGGCTGGTTTGGACCAGGTACCCTTGTGGAGGTGCATGAACTAGACTTAAGAACTAGAAACATTTGAATAGGATGAGATTCCAGATGTGGGGCTGAGCAGGAAGTAAGAGTCAGAGCGCTACCGTACTCTGGAGGAGCAGAATGAGTCCTCAGCCCCCAGCCCAGCACCAGGGAGGTACTTAAGGAACACAAGTGTAGTCGGGTTCAGTGTGCTTGGTAGCAGAACTGGGATATGCCTAGAGCATCTATTTTGGGTGGCACACTCTGAAGTTCACAAGAGTAAACAATTAGAAATGCAAAAAATGTCTTAAGAGTCCCTCTCCTAAAACACTAAATAAAATAATATGAAATTTAAATAACCAATATATTTCTCCTTTTCCTTTGGCTGCCAGAGTTTCAGTGCTAAATTTAGTGCCCAGGACAACTTCAAGAACCAGTTCCCATTTACTTCTTCCACTTCCTTTAATCAGGCATTGTTCTTTCATATCCTGAAATGTATTAGTTTGCACTGCTTGAAAAAATTACTACCTGAAAGATACATTATGGGAAAATTATAAAGAAACGTACAAACATGAAAGTTAAAATTCCTGCTAGTCCCTCTAAATATAGCCCCTGTGAATGTTCTAGTGTTCTCTCCCACACACATGCACCCAAAGACTTTCTTTCTGGATATTGTACTGAACATGTTTTCTAACTTGCTTTTATAACAATAATGCTTCATGAGGATTTTCTTTTTCAATAAATTACTTTTACATCAGCATTCTTAGTTGTTACTTATTATTTCATTTTATGGTGATGTACTAGTTTATTTAACTAGTCTCCTAAAAAAATAGGGTCATTAAGATTTTTCTAGGTATACTTTTGTTCTGAATTATTCTCTTGTCTGATTGCTTCCGAGTAAAGTCCTAAAACTAAAGCCACTGAGCAAATTCTGTTTTGTATGACGTCATTTATAGGTTAAGAGGGAGATTCTGAGTAGATAAAATACAAATGCTGTATTTTCCAGCTCTGTGGTCATGGGTATGTTCTTTAATCCCTCCAGTCCTAGTTTTTCAACTGGAATTAAGATAATAATTGTACTGTTTTGTAGGATTGTTGTGAGGTTTTAAATGAGAAAATGTACGTGAAGCACTTACCACAGTGGTTGACATAGACTACTCAGTAAATATTTTCTATAATTATATTGCTAAAGTGATCTCCAAAAAGATTTTATCAATCATCATTCATACTAAGGTAAAGTCCTTTCAGAGAGCTAGGACTTAACTTAAATAAAAGTTAAAAAGTAGCAACATGCCCTGACCCTTTGTCAACCAGGATGATAGGTCCAATTTATCTCCACCTTGAGCTGTTTTCCCAACCACACAAGCCTATCCTTCTATAGATGTTTTAATCCAGTCCTCCTAGTGGCCAAGAGATGGAATTGTCAACATAACTAATTCTGGCGTAGCTTGTGTGGGTCAGTGGACTGAGCATTGACCTTGGAAAAAAAGGGTCACCGGTTCAGTTCCCAGTCAGAACACGTGCTTGGGTTGCAAGCCATGTGTCCCCCATAGGGGGCGTTCCAGAGGCAACCACACATTGATGTTTCTCTTCCTCTCTTTCTCCCTCCCTTCCCCTCTCTAAAATAAATAAATAAAATCTTTTTAAAAAAGACAAAACTAATCCTGTTCTTTCAAGGTTAATGCACAAAAAGGAAATAAAACAACCTCATCTTTAAAAAAAATTATGTTCTTTTCAGGTGGCTCAGTTGGTTGAAGCATTGTCCCAGTGTGCCAGGGTTGGTTAGATCCCTGTGGGGATATATGTGGAATTCAACCAATGGCATTGTGAATGGGTGAAGCAGCCGATAGATTTCTCTCTCTCTCTCCCTCCTCTCTCTCTCTCTAAAGTCAATGAATAAAAATTTTAAAACATTTAAGAAAATTGTAATGACCCAAGTAACAACCCTTGAGATCATCTTTGGTCTCTGCTTTCTAAAAGCTGCCAGTTGAAAAATATAGATTCTCTAGATTCTGATTTGATCAGACAGTAATATGGCTGAGCATCAGGATTTTACAAAGCTCTCACGCAAATTCTAATGTTCAACTGAGGCTGAGAACCACAGGACTAAAGAAGGTTGGTAAGGATGCCTTTAAACTCATTTTAACCTCATTTCAATCCAATCCTCAATCAGACAAGCTAGGGAGAAGTTGCTTCCTCTTGCACCACCTCCTCTGTTCATAGGAGAGTTCCAAAGAGAATGAACAGCATATTGGAACAATACTCCTGGATCTAACTTTTTGTTCTCTCTGCCCAAATAGAAATAAAGTCTGAGTCACAAATCAAGTCACATAAGTAATTTCTAGTAGCCACATTCAGAAAAAGAAAGAGGCAGGTGAAATGATTTTAATGTTATATTTTATTTAACCCAAATATATCTAAAACAATATCATCTCAATGTGTAATGAAGATGAAACACTTTTTTAAATATTTTATTTATTTGTTTTCAAGAGATAGGAAAGGAGGGAGAGAAGGAGAGAAACATCGATAGGTTGCCTCTCACATGTCTCCATCTGGGGACCTGGCCCGCAACCCAGACATGTGCCCTGACTGGGCATCAAACCGGGAACTCTTCTGTCCACAGGCCAGCTCTCAATCCACTGAGCCACACCAGCCAGGACAAGCTGAAACAATTAATAAACTATTCTACATTCTTTTTTTTTCCACACTAAGTCTTTGAAATCTGGTGCATATTTTACACTCACAGCATGTATCAATTCAGACCAACCACGTTTTAAGCACTCAATAGCCATATGTGACTAGTAGCTACCATATTGGACAGCCCAGGGGTAAAGGTAAAATGCAAATTAAGTAATTGAATTAATTAACTGATTAGACTCAGTCTCCCTTAAAAAGAGGATATGGTAGAGCTGCTCCTTGGTTGTTACTACAAGGATCAATGCGATGCCTATTACAATGCTGGGTGGTTAAGTTAGTGAGCTCTCACCAATGTTTGGTTTCTTTTGTTGTAAGGGGAAGAGATGCACCAGGTCATGTGGTAGATGGAATGACTCATCTTTTTTCCTCTAAAACAGGGTTTTTCAACACACTTATCCAATGTTCCCTTTTGCTAAACATGAAAAAGCTCATGCTTTATTTCTATGATACTTTTAATTTCAAAATACAATAAGAAATTTAATATCATGACTGAAAATAGAAGAAATAGCACAAAGATATGTTGTTGTCACTCTCCCTTCCCCAACCTGAGAACATGTACCCCCCCCACTCCCTTTTCTATTGTAAATGTTGCTCTAAAACATCTTCCTCATTTCAAGACTGCCATCTAAACTTCAGAGGAGCCTGGCATTTGTTTAGGGGTTTTCAATGAAAAATAACTTCATTATCATTACAAAAATAACACATTCTTCCTTTAAAAAAAATTAGGACCAAGTGAGTGCCTGCGCCTGGCGCTGCCTCAGACCTTCCACAATGCATGAGGAAGCTCCGGCCGGCTGCAAGCACCTGAGGCAACAGTGTGAGATGTTCAAGTTCTGGCCAAGGTGGAGGCATAAGTAGATACACTTTGCTTCCTTGCACAACCAAAAGAAGGACAACAACCAATTTAAAAACAAAAACAATGAGAACAGCCAGAAAATTGAACTGTATGAAAGTCCGAGAGCCAAGGAGTCAAAAAAGAAATATTCATCCAGACCAGTAGGAGGGGGAGGAGATGGGCAGCCAGGATGGAGAGGACACTTGGCAAGGAGGTGCTGGCTGGTGGACAGGGTGGAGAGGGTCCCATGTTTGCATACGGGTAAACCGGGAGGAACAGTGCGAGGGCGAGACACAACCCAGAGCTCCAGCCTGGGAAAAGAAAGCCTCAAAACCTCTGGCTGTAAAAATCTGTGGGGGGTGCAGCTACAGGAGAAACCCCCAGTCTCATAGTAGAGTCTGTTGGAGGGACCTACGGGATTCTAGAATATACCCAGGAATCAGCACCAGAAGGGCCCAATTCGCTTGTGGGAAGCAGGGGAAGTGACTGAAAGCAGAGCAAGAGCTGAGCAAGCCACATTTTTCCCCCCTCTGACCCCTCCCACTCACACAAGGCCACAGTGCAGTGAAGTGTATTGCCCATCCTTGGAAAATACCTAAGGCTCTGCCCCTTACAATGTAACACGTGTGCTGAAACAAAGAAATATGGCCCAAATGAAAGAACAGATCAAAACTCCAGAAAAAGAACTAAGCAATGAGGAGATAGCCAACCTATCAGATTCAGAGTTCAAAACACTGGTAATCAGGTTGCTCACAGAACTGGTTGAGTGTGGTCAAAAAATAGAGGAAGAAGTAAAGGCTATATAGAGTGAAATAAAGAAAAATGTACAGGGAACCAACAGTGATGGGAAGGAAACTGGGAATCAAACCAACAATAAGGAACAGAAGGAAGAAATAAACATTTAACAGGAACAGAATGAGGAAACAATAACTCAAAAAAATGAGGAGAGGCTTAGGAACATTTGGGACAACTTTAAACATTCCAACATCCAAGTCATAGCAGTGCCAGAAGGAGAAGAGGAAGAGCAAGGAATGGAGAAGTTATTTGAAAAAATAATGAAAGGAAACCTCACCATTCTGGTGAAGGAAATAGACATGTAAGTCCAGGAAGCTCAGAGAATCCCAAAGAAGTTGGATCCAAGGAGGAACACACCAAGACACATCATCATTAAGTTACCCAAGATTAAAGATAAGGAGAGAAGCTTAAAAGCAGCAAGAGAAAAAGAGACAGTTTCCTACAAAGGAGTTCCCATAAGACTGGCAGCTGATTTCTCAAAAGAAACCTTACAGGCAAAAAGGAGCTGGAAAGAAGTATTCAAAGTGATGAAAGGCAAGGACCTACATCCCAGATTGCTCTACCCAGCAAAGCTCTCATTTAGAATGGAAGAGCAGATAAAGTGCTTCCCAGATAAGGTCAAGTTAAAGGAGTTCATCATCACCAAGCCTTTATTATATGAAATGTTAAAGGGACTTATTTAAGAAAAAGAAGATCAAGACTATGAACAATAAAATAAGAACAAACTCACAAATATCAACAACTGAACCTAAAAAAGGATAAAAAAACAAACTAAGCAAACAACTAGAACAGGAACAGAATCACAGAAATGGAGATCACATGGAGTGTTAGCAACAGGGGAGTGGGAAGAGGAGAGAGGGGGAAAAGGTACAGGGAATAAGAAGCATAAATGGTAGGTAGAAAATAGACAGGGGGAGGTTAAAAATAGTATAGGAAATGGAGAAGCCAAAGAACTTATATGTACGACACATGGACATGAACTAAAGTGTGGGGTAAATGCTGGAGGTAGGAGGTGGTGCAGGGCGGAGGGGGATAAAGGTAAGAAAAAACTGGGACAACAGTAATAGCATAATCAATAAAATATACTTTAAAAAATCAGAAAATACAGAGAAGCTAAAGGAAGAAAATTGAAACTACCAGATTCTCACAATCCACTGGCTAAACAGCAGCTGTTTCCAACCCTGGCTGCTCATCATGATCACCTTGGAGCTTGAGGACATGTGATGCCCAGATGAACCCTCAGAGACTGTGATTTAACAGGTTTGGGTGCCACCTGGGCATCAAGATTTTTTTTAATGCTCCCCAGGTGAATTCTAATGAACACCTAAGACAAGAACCAGTGTTCCAGAGCAGTGGGTCTCAGAGTTTAATGTGCACACCACTCATGTGGCAATCTTGTCAAAAGGCAGATTCTGAGTCTGGAGTGAGGCCCCAGATTCTATATTTCTATCACAATGATGCTAATGCTGCAAGACTGCCAACAATATTTTTAATATTCCAGATCCTTAGCTATTTGTAAATACATATATGTACTCTTTTTCTCTAAAAATTCTTATCACAGTCCTGTTTTATAATCTTTTTGATACAATGACCTCCTTTGCATGTTAAAAACATACTTCTGCAAGATCGTTTTGATTGGCCACATGAGATTCCATTTTCAGGACATACAGCTGTAGGTCACTTACTGCAGTGCCGTTGGGGGTACAGGGCTGCATCTGGTACATCATATCATTTGAGAAATTCAGCCTCTGCCTCCATTCTGGTGACATAGAAAAGGGAGGGGGCTCCCCAAGCAACTTGGATATATCTGGTCCCTCCCTCCTTTCCCAGACTTGAGGACCAACGATTTAACAAATTCCTATTTGGAGGGCATGAGATTTCCAATTGTTTTTCATAACAAACTTAGCAAAAGAAAAAGAAACTCTGAAAAGAATAGATCACATTGATCTCATGAGGTAAGTGTTACTACTGCCCGCATTTTATAGCTAAGTGGCTCCTAGAAATCGGCATATGTAAAAATTTGCCCATGAGATTCTGCTATCCACCTGCTTTGGGAATCATTGAAATTCCAATTTAACCCTTTTATGCTTATGGAAAGGATAACAGTGTTTCCTGGATAGAGCCAAGCTCATAATTTGGGGCACAATCATGGCCCTGCCATATCTTTGTGCCGAGGTGCAAGCCCCAGACGTGTCTTCCATGACCCTGGTGAATGGACCAAGAGTGGGAAACCAATGCAAAGTCAGCCAGTGAGTGGCGAGCCAGCAGCCTAAGAGGAGCTCTGCTAAAAAAAATGCCTGCTTCTCAGACAGGAGACAGTAGAAGCCTTAGAGGCCCAGAACTCTTGATAAGCAGAAGGTAGAGAAAAAAAGTGAGAGGTGGGACAAGTGTGAGAAACAGGCAGAGGGGAGCTGTGTCACCATCATGCGAGGAGTAGGCAATCTCCTGCCAAACTGGGGACAAGTCATCGCCTTAGAGCTTTGGGCCCTGGATCCCCTCCTGGTTTCTGAGCTGTGTTCTAGTTCCAGTGAAGCCCAGCTGGGAAGCCTGTCTCAGTGCTGATCCGAGGAAGACTTTGTTACAAGCAATAGAGTCCAGCACACACTCCATGTAATTTGATTCATTTATTAAATTTTGTGAATAAAAGATATAAAATCTGATTTTATGGGAAGAAGATTTGAAACAGAATAATTGGAGGAGGTGGAGACTGAAGGGTCCCTGGGGAAGAAAGACAGAGGGAAAACATTTCAGAGAAGGTAGAGTTGGGGGAAAGGGAACAAACTTCTTCACTGGCAGCCAGTCTAGACTATTCCTGGGAACCCAGACTGACTCATCGGAAAGAGGACCCAGCTGGAGTCAGAGGGAAGGAAGCCGAGCTGCCCGGTGTTGTCCAGAAGGTGCTGAAGGGGTGGTGTGACGACCAGGGAAGGCTCAGATGGTGCGGCAAGCAGGTGACTCTCTCAAGGTGCCCTTTGCTCTGTTGATGGCCAGTCAGAAGTACCAACCATATTTGCCAACCTGGAGTTCAGTCTCTCCATCCAAATGGAGAATAAAAATTCTGGCCCACTTTCAGAGGACAGAATTTAGGCATCCAGAAAGATTCCACCCTAAGAAAAAAGACGTGGGGACTTCCGGCCAAGATGGAGGCGTAGGTAGACGCACTGTGCCTCCTTGCACAACCAAGATAGGGACAACAAAGATATAGAAACAAAATAACAACCAGAACTGACAGAAAATTGAAGTTTATGGAAGTCGGACAACCAAGGATTTAAAAATAGACACTTTCATCCAGACTGGTAGGAGGGGCGGAGTCCGGCTGGGTGAGGGACGCAGAGCGGAGAGCTGAGCACCCGGGGCGGCACGCAAGTCTGCAGCAGGCAGACCCTGGGCACACAAGCAGCAGTGGCTGGTGGGCCCCAGCCAGGGGATGGCGACCGGCAGACCTAGCAGACCCTGGGCGCACAAGCAGCGGTGGCTGATGGGCCCCGGCCAGGGGGTGGCGACTGGCAGACCCAGCGAGGCGGCCATTGTGAAGCAAGGCACTCCACACAACTCAGGGTCCCAG
>JAPYXV010005152.1:0-10770 GCA_028533065.1 Trachops cirrhosus
GCTTAGTTTCTTTTTGTTTTTGTTTTAGGCGTGGTTGTTAATAATTGTGAGTTTGCTGTCATTTTACTGTATATGTTTTTATCTTCTTTTTCTTAGATAAGTCCCTTTAACATTTCATATAATAAGAGCTTGATAATGATGAACTCGTTTAATTTGACCTTATCTGAGAAGCACTTTATCTGCCCTTCCATTCTAAATGAAAGCTTTGGTGGATAGAGCAATCTTGGATGTAGGTCTTTGCCTTTCATGACTTGGAATACTTCTTTCCAGCTCCTTCTTGCCTGTAAGGTCTCTTTTGAGAAATCAGCTGACAATCTTATAGGTAAGTAGACAACTGTCTCCTTTTCTCTTGCTGCTGTTAAGATTCTCTCCTTATCTTTCATCTTGGGTAATGTAATTACAATGTGTGTAATTATGTGTGCTCCTCCTTGGGACCAATTTCTTTGGGACTCTCTGAGCTTCCTGGACTTCCTGGAAGTCCATTTCCTTTGCCAGGTTGGGAAAGTTCTACTTTAATATTTGTTCAAATGACTTTTCCACTTGTTGCTCTTCCTCTTCTCCTTCTGGTACCCCTATAATTCAGATGTTAGAATGTTTAAAGATGTCCTGGAGGTTCCTAAGCCTCTCCTCCCTTTTTTGAATTCTTGTCTCTTCATTCTTTTCTGATTGGATGTTTCTTTCTTCCTTCTGGTCCACACTGTTGATTTGAGTTCCAGTTTCCTTCCCATTACTATTGGTTCCCTGTACATTTTCCTTTATTTCACTTAGCGTAGCCTTCATTTTTTCACATAATTTGCGACCAAATGCAACCAATTCTGTGACCATCCTGATTACCAGTGTTTTGAACTATGCATCTGATAGGCTGGCTATCTATTCATCACTTAATTGTATTTTTTTCTGGAGCTTTGATCTGTTCTTTCATTTGGACCATTTTTTTGTCTTGATGCACCTGTTACATAGTAAGTGGTGGAGTCTTAGGTGTTCACCAGGATGGGGCAACCCAGTAGCTGGGTTGTGACGCTGTATGTGGGGGAGGGGTTGGAGAAGGAACAATGGCACTTCCTTCACTCTCTGCTGGATTTCAGTTACTTCCCACAAGCAAATTGGGCCTTTCTGGTGCTGATTCCCATATGGGTGGGTTTGTGCATACTCTAGGACCCTGTGGGTCTCTCCAATGAACTCTCCTGTGAGGCTGGGGGTTTCCCCTGGCATCTCCACCCCCAAAGGTTTTTTTAATCAGTGTTTTGAGGCTATATTCCCCCACACTGGGACCCTGGATTGTGTGGTCTGTCTCACTCTCCAGTTTTGTCTGGTTTATCTGTGTGTGAATGTGGGACTGCCTGGTCCACCAGCTGCCTTGTGCACAGCCCCCCTTCACCATCTACCACCTCGCTGGGTCCACCAGCTGCTGCCTTGTGCACCCGGGGTCCACCAGCCACCTCTTTGCTGTGACCCCTCTCTGCCTGGTCACCCGACTCTACCCTTCATACCAGTCTGGATGAATATTTCTGCTTTAACTCCTTGGTTGTTTAACTTCCACACAGTTCAATTTTCTGTCAGTACTGGTTGTTTTTTGTTTCTAAATTGTTGTTGTCCTTATTTTGGTTGTGTGAGGAGGCACAGCATGCCTACCTATGCCTCCATCTTGGCCAGAAGTAGAGAAATTGATTGCTTTTATGTCTAATTTTTCTCTTCAAGAGCTTAGCTTTGCTTGTGTTTCTATTTTCCTCAGAATAGCAAGAGAAATACTTGATTTCCCAATGGGAAATATTTTAGGATAATATCTTTCTTCTATAAATCTTTCTTTTTAAATAAAATTAAATCATTCTTTCCTATTATTTTCATTGTGATTTCCATGGACATTGTAGTTAATTTATGATTTGCAAGACATCCAAACAATTTGTATTTAATTTGAACATATATGAAAAAAAGATTCAGCTTAATATCATCCCTTAGAAAGGTCTTCCTTGAAAACTTTACCTAATGAACCCCCTCCCATTATTATCTATCACAGCTAGCTTTGATGCTTTATAACAGTTTTACAAGTGATGATTTTATTCATGATTTCTTTATTGATTTTATTTCCCTTATTGGAATATTACCTGAATGAACATAGAGACTGCTTTCTTATCCTGCTCTATTGAGAACACCTAGCTCAGTTGCTGGTACATATTAAACAGTTTGGTGAATGAATTAATGAATGAATAGAAAGAAGGAAGGAAGGAAGAGACTGATGGATGAATAAATGATTAAAAGGTTTTAATTGATAATAAGTTCAGGAAGAGACAGTAGTGTGATATGACTGACAAAGCACTATTAAGAAGGCTATGATATAGTAGAAGAATTAAAATTTTCCTGACTAATTTTAAGGGCTATAATTAGGACCAACAGGTGAGGTACAAAGAGATAACTCAACAATAATTAACTTCAGCAGAAATAATTTTTCCCTTGTAATCTATTTTTTCAGCTTTACTAAGGTAAAATAGAAAAATGAAGTTATATAATTTAAAGTGTATAATGTGATGATTTGATACATGTATATATTGTTAAATGATTACCAAAATCAAGTTAATTAACACATGCATCACCTCATATAGTTATTCCTTGTATACTCTGTGTGTGTGTGTGTTCCAGTAGTGAGAATATTTAGGATTTATTCTCTTAGTAAATTTCAATTATATGATGCAGTATTATTAACTGTAGTTACCATGCTATACATTAGATCCTCAGAACTTTTTCATCTTATAACTGGAACATTGTATCCTTTGACCAATGTTTCCATTTCCTCATCACCCACCCTGTGTCAACCACCATTCTACTCTCTTAAGTTTTACTTTGTTGTTTTTATCATTGGATCCTAGTTATAAATTATGCATGCAGTATTTCTCTTTTTCTGTCTGACGTTTTGCACTTCGAATACTGTCCTACAGATTTATCCATGTTGTTGCAAGTGGCAGTATTTTCTTATTTTTTATGGCAGAGTAATATTCCGCTGTGTGTGTGCATGTATATGTGTTTTCTTATCCATTTGTCTGTTGACAGACACTTGGGTTGTTTCCATATCTTGGCTTTTATGAATAACACTGCAATGAATAGGGGAGTACAGATACCTCTTTAAGATACTCATTTTGTTTCCTTTGGATATATACTAAGAAGTGGGATTGCTGTATCATATGGTAGCGCTATTTTTAATTTTTTAAAGAACCTCCATGCTGTTTTACATAATGCCTGTATCAATTTACATTGCCACCAACAGTGTAAAGGGTGGAAATAACTTTTAACAGCCAGAGCCAACTGAATGTTGTGAGCTCCCTGTTATTAAACATTTTCAAGTAAGGACTTTGGAATAAGAATTTAAGCATTATATGGTTAGCTGGATTAGATAACACTCCTCCCTAAAATGATTTTATGATTATAATATTCTCCACTTTATAAGTTTGCTGTGAAATGACACATTCAAAGAAATTTAATACATTTAGGGAGTTTGATAATTAGGGAAATTGAAGGATAATTTAACAAATAGTTTTATGACCTACTTTATGATTTTTCTTTTCTCTTTTTTTCATAAAGCAGTCACCCACATTAAGGAACCTCATGTTTTTAATTTTGCTACCACCTATAGTTGAAGGTGAAAGGATAGAACCATTGACTTTTGTATAGTCTATCTCGTGTTTCACTTCAATTCTTATTTTAGCTGTGAAGTGTAAGGAAACATTATCTTTTGGGACTTCTTAATCTTACACCATCTTTTCCCTGTCATTGGAAAGCAAAGAAGCTACCTCGGTCCTTTTAAAAAATTGTGTTAGGAACACTTAACAAAAAATCAACCCTGTTAAAAAATGTAATGTCTATAGGGCTGAACAAAAGTAGGTTTACAGTTGTAATACAAATAAGTAATACAATGATTAATAAATAATAATACAAGAATTAACTATCTCATGTACTGTAAACTGTAAACCTACTTTTGCTCACTCCTGTATAATAAAGTATTGTTGACTACAGGTAAAATGATTTCCAGACTATCTCTAGAACTTAATCATCATACATAACTAAAATTTAATGCCCATTGAATAGCAGTACCCTATTTCCCCCTCACTCGAATCCCTGGCTATGACCATTGTACTCTCTGGCTTTATGTGTTTGATTATGTTATATACCTCATAGAAGTGGTATCATACAGTGTTTTTCATTCTTTGACTGATTTATTTCACTTAGCATATTTCACCACGTCCTCAAGATTCATCTGTTACACACATACATACACACATACATACTACGTTTCCTTTATCCACTCAGGTGTTGATGGACACTAAGGTTCTTTCCACATCATAGTTATTGTGATAAGTGATGCAGTGAATATGGGAATACAAATATCCCTTTGAGATCCTGATTTCAGTTTTTTTTTATCCCCAGGTCTTAAGACTCATAGGCAAATCCAAAAGGTGTCCATTTCTAGAACTCTTCAGTAAAATCTACAATTAAAATGAGCTGGTGAATTTTCAAAACTATTATAAGTTGATACTAAATTACATTAAATTTGAATACTGAATAAATAAATGCATCTTTTGGACCATGTTACAATGAAAACTGGAAAGCCCGAGTCTGTGATTTTCCTGAAGCCTTCTTAGAAGATTAATTTAATGATAGCTGGCATCTACTGAGTACTTATTATGCACCAGGAACTGTGCTAAATGCTTTACATATATCATTTCATGTAGTCTTCACAGTTACTCTATCAAATAGGTCTGTAAAATATTACTCCTATTTTATAGATCTTAGAGGCTTACATAGGTAAATTCACTTGCCTGAGGTTACACAGAAAGTAAGAAGCAATGTTAGAAGGTAACCCACCTTTTTGTGACTTCAAAGCTGGATCTCTTCACTTATTCAGTGTATTGCCATCCTTTGTATTAGTCAAGCACTGTACTAATTACCTGGATCATCTCAGCCAGTGATTATATAAACCTTATGAAGTAGGTTCTACTATTAACCATATTTTACAGGTGACAAAACTGAAGCTTAGAAAAATTAAATTGCTTGATGAATTTCAAGAAATTAGTTGTCAAATTTTTTATTCAACTTTATCTGATTTCAAAATTCATGCTTCTTCCACACAGCAACTCACTTACTTTTAGTACTTGTACTATTGTTGTTAATAAAGTGAGCATTTGCTTTTATGCAACAATTTAAAAAGACTTGAAAAATCATCTCTTCTGCTAATTTATCATGGGGCCAAAAATGTCCCAGTATTGCTTAAAGATTATCTCAATAAAACTTGTGTTTTTAACTTTTATCTGATAATGGTAATATTTAGCAGGTCTACTTTAATTAATTTTTTCAATAATATTGTCCCTGTTGAAGACCGTAGTAGACACTATGCTGTACAACTCAGAAACCCCTCAAGAATGAAAGAATTATTTTCTTAGCTGCTAGGTGAGGAGAAAAATGCTCACCCAAGGAGCAGCTCATGTAAAGTATTGATCAATAAAGGGGTATAAAAGCTCTTGTGCCAATACTGTAAGCTGACTCTGAAAGGTCATCTTGGTGGGATTTGCTGACATGTTTTGGCTCTGCATGGCAACTCAACTTTCCCTTCTCTGTAACCCTGATTCCTTCCATTCCCTTCCCTTCCTCAGATAATGATCCAAAGAACATTCTGTTATATTCCTCCTGCATGCTAATCTCAGAGTTTGCTTGTCACAGAACCTGATTTGCAACTGAAAGCATAGGGTGGGGCATGAGAAGACATGGGGGATGAAAAAAAAAGACAGCAACAAAGATCAGAAGCTGGTACACAGGGCACAACTAGTTAGTGAGTCACTAAAAGATTGATGTCCCCATCAACAGGAGAACAAGTTGCAAATTTTACAACTTTGAGAGCTAACCACCCTGGCCTACCACAATAGGGTTTAAGGCCATACTTACATGGTATCAATTCAATCAAATATTCTATGTATATGTATCTATATTCACAAACATGTATCCATAGATATATGCACATATACACATACCAGTGTGTTTCAGTATCATGTTAGAAAAGCAGCCTTTTGATTGACAGATATGTTACTTTTCCACCAGCTCTTTTGTTTTGGTTTCATGTTGTAAACTTCTGAAAGGGGAAGCTCTTCTGACTATGTAGAAGGGAAAATAATTAAGTTTTATTCTGCTGAGAGGCCTTGTCAACAGCATTCATTAAAAATGCAGGGTAAGGAACAGGATATGAAAATTGCAATGTGCAAACAAATGGAAAACCTTCTACTGTCGACAAATTAGACTGCTCTAGTATTCTTCAAAACACTTCTTGATTACTTTTGCTTTTCTGATTTAATTCTGAGAACAGTCTGAAATGAGGAAAGACAGGAGACAAAAGGAGAAGCAAAGAACAGCATTTTCTGTTCTTTGGTAAACTGTCATACAACTTTGTGGAATATCCTGTCATGATGTGTGCTTTCCTGTCCCACTTCATGCCAGCCCAGTGGACTGTGCTTGCAATCTATTTGGCAACTTCAAGTATACACACACGAGAAAAATTGAACATAGATAATGATTTAATGCAATACTTCTCAAAGTGTCTAAAAGAAGAGAAATGTTAAGTCACACACCAAGGAGTCTGTGGGAGCTTATCTTAAAAAATAACTTTACATGTGAGATATTTTTGTATTGTTTTAAAACTCATGCAAAAATCTAATTTATTTTTAAACATGTTTAAGTGAGTTTTAGTATACAAGTAATAATCTTATCTTCTCCCCAGTCTTGAAGTATAAAATCAACACTCCAGGATGATGTGATATATTTGCACTGTGGTTTTATTGTGGCTTTCCTAACACTTAGATTTATGGGGATATGCATATTTCATTTTGAAAAGCTTGGAGTTAATTTCTATTTCCTCAGATAACCTATTTGTGTTAGAGTACAAGGCTTTTTCCTCTCAAAAACTGTGTATAGGTAATATTAAGAAATGTGACAAGCTGATAAAAATATTTTTTCAAGAGGGAGGGTCTTTCATGTCTATCTGATAGCACTATATAAGTGTTATTTTAAAGCCCTGGGAGTACCTCTACTCAGAAGTATGTTGATCATTTATTTGGAATAAGTAGAAAGTAACCACAAGATAGGTCTCCTTCATTTAGTCCTAAAGAGTAAATTATTTTTTTACTTGTACTTTTATTGGTGAAGTGTGTGTTATATTACTTTTCTATTGCTCCTGTAACAATTTGCCAAAAACTAATGGCTTAACACAACACAAATGTATTACCTTATAAATTCTGAAGGTCAGAAGTATGAAATGGCTCTCACTGGGCTAAAAATAAGATGTCAGCAGGTCTGTGTCTCTTTTTGGAGGTTGTAGGAAAGCATCCATTCTTGTCTTACCAGCTTCTCAAGGCTTTCCACACTCCTTAGCTCCATAGTCCCTTTCTTTTTCAAAGCCAGCAATAAATGTTCAAGTCTTTCTCACATTGCATTATTCTCAAACTGACTCTTCTTCCTTCCTCTTTCACATGTAGGGACCTTGTCATTATCTTGGGCCAATCCATAGAATCCAGGATAATCTGTTTATTTTGAGGTTAGCAACTGATTGCTGACCTTAATTTCACCTAATGCCTTAAATATTTTTGCCATGTAATTTAACATATCCATAAGTTATGGGGATTTGGGCATGGATGTGTTTGGAAAGCCAATATTTTGCCTATTACATACATTGAAACTGACCTCTCTGAGATTGGAGAAAAACTTCTTTTTCATCTCTTCATGTAGCCATTTGAAAATGGGGTGAAAATCTCCACTCTGATTGGGAAAAAATTCTATATTTGTAAGTGTGCTTGTGTTCTTGTCAAGCATTGATAGATGAGGAAATGGAAGAATTCCTTATGTAAACTTTATGGAAGTATATTTAGAAGAGGGGACATATTTTGGAGAATTTAGTAGATTTTTGTTGTGCTATTTTGCATTGATTTGATTTTTTAAGTGGGAGAAGTCCTAAGAAGAAGGAAAGATAAATCTCATTCATTACCCTCCTTCCCCATGCCGTACAAGTATTAGCATTTTTATGTGTGACATCATGTGAAGAAGGTTGGGGTTCATGGCTTTAATCTACATGTGGTCCCACATGTGGCTCCATGTGCCACACACTGAAAAGTCATTGTTCTCTCTATGAATACTTGAGGTATTCTGGAAATTGTTCAAATGTTGTCTCATCTGTTTTGCTAATGCTTTCTCATTTTTAAGTTTTGTATTCCCATCTAATACAGTTTGTTCAATGAATAATTACCTTTTTATTATTATTTTATTGCTAATGTCCTGGATCACAATCTCAATAAATATCTCATAAGGAGAATACAGAACTATGATGAGAGAGTCTTGAGACTCTGATGCCTAGCACTTCTATGTTCAGTGACAATGCATCTGAATGAAAGACTTGCTAATTGTGATTCATGGCTCATTAGGCCGAAAATACCAATCTAACTGTTTGAAGAGCTTTCCTGATTATTGCAATGTAGGGAATTGTTATAGCCTAAACTTCCCATCCAGTCTGATTCCTCTCATGGATGCTACCATAATCAGTGTGGTGGCTGATAGTCAGATTTCAATATGTCATGTTATGCTATTGACTATGTGTTCATAAGGCATCCTTGTCAGATTTATAAGAAGCACTTAAATATGTATCAAATCACCCTTTGTGGTAGGCATCTTTTGGGAAACAGGGTTGAAGGAATGTGGGGGAATGCGAGTATAATCCAGTCTAAGTTATTTAGCAGCTGGTTATATGGGTGCTACAAGACTATTACAGATTCAACCTATATATGAACTTAGTCAAATGCATAGTGGTATTTATAATCATCTTTTTATTGATCACTTACCATAGGCTAGACCCTATGCTATGCATTTTCATGCATTTTTTATCTAATATTGTCTAATAACCATGTGAGGTAGATGGTATTATATGCACATTGACAGTTAGAGAAACTATACTCAGAGATTAGTAAATTTTCCAAGGCCACACAGGTAATAAGTGGCAGAACCATAATTTCAGTTGTGGTCTGTATGAACTTGTCTTAATTTAGGTTGTTCTGAAAAAGCCCAAGACAAAGACCTAGGTTAATGTAGTTTATTTCAGATGTGATCCCAGAAATCAAAGTGAGAAAGTAAGGAGACTAAGATAGGAATGAAGGTAAAACCAAGAAAAGAGTGCATTTTGAAGTTACTACTGTAGGCAACAGGGGCTTAGCTTTACTGGGAACTCTTGAGAAGTATACAAAAATACTTTATAGAATAATCTACCTAAAAAAATAGCTGGAGAATTTATACACTGAATTCCATCTTCCAATGGCTTCAGGTTGTCCCTGAGAGTGTTAATTCAAGGGCATTTCTGGGCTGCATTTGTTCGAGGACAAAGAGGTATGACAGAAGGTCTTGGGGTAGAAATTAGAAAGACTTCAACTCAAGCAGGTTTGAAGTGGAACAGCTGTGAGTAGGAAGTTGTTGGAACTCCTCTGCAACTGTTTACCACTATAGCTCCTAAAATCAGAGATGTTCTAAGAGGCTGTGATATGGGGCACCATAGGCTTGTGTTACAGAATTATTACCTTGTGCTCTAGAACCAGGATACTTATCGAAATCAAATTATTCCACAAGCAGAGATTTAATTCTACATGTTTTCTGATGCTTTCCCAATATATTATCTTGCTAAAAATATTAATTTACCTCCTATTATATTCCACATGCTTTGTGATATCCTGCAGATCTAGAGATAAAAAAGCACAAGTCTTGCTCCCAAGGAACTGTTTATTTCTGTGTTTGTTTGACAAGCAAGTGAACATGACAGTGTAACCACCATTTCAGGACAGTGGAACAAAATGATTACTCAGGCCCTGTGTATGTGTATGCCATGTGTTCAAGTCTATAATGCCTCTTTTCTCCAAATTGCACATGTGAAACTGATTAGATTCAGTGTTAAAAATGTTGGAATATATGTGAAGATATTAAGAATCAACTAAGCAGGCAGATGAAAGCGGAAGTGGAATACTGGGCTTAGGAAAAATGTGTCAGATTATCAAGACAGGCCTAGGCCTCATGTGCTTCATATTCAAACAGTTATTCACAGTATATAGGGTGGGGCAAAAGTAGGCTTATAGTTGTGAATATTTGAAACACAGAGTTTATACCTGTATTATTAATTATTGTATTATTTTTCATACAAGCAATTGTGAAATTACTTTTGTCCCATCCTGCCTTATATTATTCAAGGTCCACGAAGACTATAAATTTCAGAAATATATTCTTTGCTACTTTTTGATATTTCAAAACCTCAGCAATATACTTTGTTCTTATGCATAAACAGAGTAATTTAATTGATTGTGTGATTGGAAGAATTGGTTGTATGATTTCAAAGGGTGGATATAACCCCTCTTTCAAAGTATTCTATTTCACCAAAGGATTACAGTACCTTAAAATTCAACTTTAGCTATTTCTTCTTTTCCTACCAGTTTTCTTTGGCAGTATGACACTTAATTCTCTAAAATGACTTAATTTGTCAAAACAGTTAAGAGGTAAAATGGAGAGTTCTGGCCAAGATGGTGATGTAGGTAGAAACCCTTTTCTTCCTCACACAACCAAAAGGAGGATAACAACCAATTTAAAATCAAACTGCGTGGAACTCTGACATCCAAGGAGTTAAAGAAACATTCACCAGACCAGTAGGAGGGATGGAGATGGGCAGCTGTGTGGGTGGAGAAGACCCGTGGCAAGGCAGCAGACCACCTGGACAAGGCA
>JAPYXV010005153.1:0-10768 GCA_028533065.1 Trachops cirrhosus
AGGACCTTCCTTTTCAGTCAGTGACCCAAAGCTCTATTTCCCGGTGCTGGGACCCTGAGTTGTGCGCAGTGCCTTGCTTCCCAATGGCCACCTCTCTGGGTCCGCTGGTCGCCACACCCTGGCTCTGCTCCACCTCCCTTGTCTGGCCTGACTCCGCCCCTCCTACTGGTCTGGATGAACATGTCTATTTTTAAGTCCTTGGGTGTCTGACTTCGATACACTTCAATTTTCTGTCAGTTCTGGTTGTTATTTTGTTTCTATATTGTTGTCCCTATCTTGGTTGTGGGAGGAGGCACAGTGCATCTACCTATGCCTCCACTTGGCCGGAAGTCTAACACACTTTTCTCTTTGAAAGGTGTGAAAGAACCATATACCTGGTCTATACCAGCGCTGTCCAACAGAAATGAAATGTGAGCCATACATGTAGTTTCAAACTTTATAGTAACCACATTTTAAAAATAAACAAATTTTAGTAGTATATTTTATTTAATCCAATAGATCCAAAATATCATTTCATCATGTGGTTCTAGCTTCATTTCAAATGCTCAGGAGTCACATGTGGCTACCACATGGGACTGTGCGGATCTTTTACAATGTGATTTGGAACCCTAGGCTTTATTATCTATTGTGTGATATATGTCTCGTGCCCCAGATAGTCTAAACTTGGAGAGCTATGTTTCAAATACTATCTCCCATCGATAATATTCTGTGCTTTGAAACCTAAGTCATTTGAATTATACTTGCTTTTTGATTATGCATAGAAGACAGATAAGGCTGTTACTACAATGTGAGGTGAGATGGGTTGTAGAATCCTGGAGTCTTAGTATTTATTTGATTCTTTTGGCTTTTTATTTTTTAATATTTGTTTATTCAATTATAGCTGTCTCAATTTTTCCCCCTTTGCCATCCTCCAGCCCTGCCCTCAATCCCTCAGTCCATCCCCACCAGACCACTGTCCATGTCCATGGGTAATCATACATGTTCTTTGACTACTCCCTTCCCCTTTCCATCATTCCCCCCACCCCCCTTTCCTCTGGCAGATGTCAGTCTGTTCCCTGTTTCTATGTCTCTGGTTCTGTTTTGGTTGTTAGTTTATTTTGTTCATTAGATTCCTCTTATAAGTGAGATCTTACAGTATTTGTCTTTCACCTACTGGCTTATTTCACTTAGCATAATGCTCTCCAGTTCCATCCATGCTGTCACAAAGAGTAGGGAGTTCTTTCTTTCTGCTTTGTAATATTCCATTGTGTAAATTTACCAGTTTTTTAATCCATTCATCTACTGATGGGCACTTAGACTGTTTCCAACAATTGGCTATGAACATTGCAATGAACATTGGGGTGCATAGATTCTTTTGAATTGGTGTCTTGGGATTCTTAGGGTATATCCCAGCAGTAGAATTGCTGGGTCAAAATGCAGTTCCATTTTTAATTTTTTGAGGCTATTCCATACTGTTTTCCACAGTGGCTGTACCAGTCTGCATTCCCACCAACAGTGCACTAGGGTTCCCCTTTCTCTACATCCTCACCAGCACTGGTGGTTTGTTGATTTATTAACGATAGCCATTCTGACAGGTGTGAGGTGATGACTCATTATAGTTTCTTTGACTTTCACTTTTTTAAGTACCTTCATAATAGTGCTTTTCTCTTGTATTTTTTTATTGGTCTCTCTCAGGTTTCAAGAGTGATAGAGCCCTGGCCATGTAGCTTAGTTGGTTAGAGCATTGTCCCAATGTGCCAAGGTTTCAGGTTAAGTTTCTGGTCAAGGCACATACCAATAAATGCACAACTAAGTGGAACAACAAATTTATGTTTCTCCCTCTGTTTCTCTCTGCCTCTCTCTCTCTCTGCCTCTTTCTTTCTCCTCGTCCTTTCCTCTCTCTCTAAAGTCAATAAACAAAAAATTTTTTTAAAAAAGAGGGAAAGAGTTCTGTGTCTTGGGGGATGAATTAGATGTCAGAAGGAGTGGTCATTTGTTTTCCTGCTAACCTCATCTCTCTTTTCAGGCCTCTACTACGTGGACAGCGAAGGAAACCGAATCTCAGGGGCTGCCTTCTCTGTAGGTTCTGGCTCTGTGTATGCATATGGGGTCATGGATCGGGGTTACTATTATGACCTAGAGGTGGAGGAGGCCTATGATCTGGCCCGTCGAGCCATCTACCAAGCTACCTATAGAGATGCCTACTCAGGAGGTGCAGTCAACCTCTACCATGTCCGTGAGGATGGCTGGATCCGAGTCTCCAGTGATAATGTAGCTGATCTACATGACAAGTACAGTGGATCTACCCCCTGAAGGAGGTGTTTCTTGGGGTGACTTGCTAGTAACATGGATACAGCTCCACATTCTATAGTGGAAGGGTCCCCAATTATATTGATTGTTTTTTTAAAGCTCTGGTGCATTGACCTCTATGTGTTACCAGTTGTTAATGAGCTGCCGCAGAGGTGATGATTTATTTTACTTTCTTGGATGTTAACATTACACTACTCGACCTTAGCCTGTGTTGTGTCTTTTGTCCACACTGTCCCTCCTCCAAGCACTTTACAGTCAAATAAGCTAGGACAGTGGGAGGGAAGTGACTGTAATTACAGGAAACAGTGATGTGAAGACATTGTCTAGTGCATACATTAATGTCCCCACTTATGAAGCTAATAACAAAGGAGAAGGAGAGGCAAGGAGGAGGGAGAGACTTCCCAATTCCGTTTGCAAAGAGATGAAAAGTTGATGAGGCGGAAAGATGGCATAGGGCTGGGCCAGGCAGAGCTGCAGAGGGAAAAGCTCTTACCCTGTGATGGGGGAGGGTAGACTGATGCTACATGCAGAGCAGAAAGGTGAAGAATGTAAACTTTGAATCTTTTTTTTTTTAAAGATTTTACTTATTTATTTTTAGAGATGGGAAGGGAGGGAGAAAGAGAGATAGAAACATCAATGTGTGGTTGGCTGCCTCTCAAGTGGCCCCACTGGGGACCTGACCCGCAACCCAGGTATGTGCCCTGACTGGGAATCGAACCTGCGACCCTTTCGTTTGCAGCCTGCGCCTAATCCACTGAGCTACACCAGCCAGGGCTAAACTTTGAATCTTAAACCAATTGGAAACAAAAGGCTTGGACCCTGTGAAAAGAGAGGGCAAAAAGGTGAGTGTGAAAGCAGTAGTGACCACAAGCTTGGTAGCCCTCCAGCGTGCATGTGTGTTGAGGACAGGGAGGGATGATCATGGCTTATATCCTCCTGGGCAGGAAGTAGCACAAAACTCATTGGAATGGAGTGGGTGGGAAAGAATCCCTGCTGAGAGCAAAGAGATGGCTGATTTATCACTCCAAGCACGGAGGGGGTTCCCAAGCTATGGTGGCAGCAGAAGGCAAGGTCTTCTGTTAAAGAGAAGGCACAGACATAGGGAAGGTGGAGGTTGATGGGAGAGGAAGGCATGAACAATACTGCTTTGCATTTAGTTAGCAAAAAGGAGGAAAGTGGTGGTGAGGGTGACAACCCAGTGTCATATTTTGAGGCTGAGGGCTTGGGAGGGCTCATTCATAGGAATAGAGGGGTAAGTACTCCTCCATGTGCTGTGGATACCTTCCCTTCTTACAGCTTCCCTTCCCCCTCGGCCTGTGTAGTCACCTTATTGATTGATGAGGGCTGTCCACTGGGAGCTGATCGAGGCTTGTTAATTGCATTTGTCAAATGCTGGGAAATTGGGAATTAGTGAGATTGGAGAAGGGAGTTTAGAAAACAAATGACTCTTGCCTAAGGAGATTCATTTTGCCGAAAAGTGCCTCAGGAGCCCTTGGAGTCAGGGAGCTGTTGGCTTGTACCTGAACCTACAGAGCAGGGAGGAGCCATTGGCCAATGGTGAGCTGTGTGAGAGGCAGAAGTACAGTCACCATCCTCTCACCTAGGACACTGGTTTACAGATTCTTTTTAAAGCCTCACCTGAGGATATGTGTATTGATTTTAGAGAGGAAGGGAGAGAGAGAAAGCGAGGGCAACATCAATTTGTTACATCCTGTACATGTTCCAATTGGGGATCAAACCGGTAACCACCTGAGCTACTTGGCCAGGGCAGGTTTGCAGATCTTTTTAAAAATTAGAACCCTTCTTTAAAAATGAACTCTTATGAGAAATCCCAATATCTGAAAGAAATCAAGTCAGGTTTAAATAGAGTTAAGGGGTCCAGAGCCTTAACCACTGAGTGTCCCCCCTCCCTGGAGCCACTTCCCACAAAACTCCCCCCTGCCCCAAGGAACACAGTTTAAAAATAACTGCCGTGGGAAATAACCTTGAGGGTGGAAAGAAAGTTGAAGATTGGAATTCTTTTCATTTTTTTCCCTAAGATTTTGTTTACTTTCAGAGAGAGGAGAAGGGAGGGAGAAAGAGAGGGAGAGAAACTGATGTGTGAGAGATACGTTGATTGCCTCTCACACGCCCCTTACTGTGGGCCTGGCCTGCACCCAGGTATGTGCCCTGACCAGGAATCAAACTGGCAGCCTTTCCATTTGCAGGGTGGTGCTCAATCCACTGAGCCACACCAGCCGGGGCTGAATATTGGAATTCTTTTACGTGACCTCAGAGAACATGAGACTGCGTAGGCTCTTAGCTTATGAACAGAAAGTCTGGAGAAAAGAGATGGTCTTGAAGCAATCTGTCCTTGTCCTGTTTCTGTCTTACGCCTGGCTTTGGCAGTGGTTTGACTGTTTAATATAAACAATTATTCTTCACTGGCTGAGTTCTTATGTTCAAGCAAGAAATACACCTTGGCTGGTGTGACTCAATGGATTGAGTGCCGGCCTGCAAACCAGAGAGTTGCTGGTTCAGTTCCCAGTTGGGGCACATGCCTGGATTATGGGCCAGGCCCCCAGTTGGGGGTGCACGAGAGGCAACCACACATTGATGTGTCCCTCTCTTTCTCCCTCTCTCTCTAAAAATAACTAAGATCAGCTCTGGCTGTTATAGCTCAGTGGATTGAGCGAAGGCCTGTGAACCAGAAGATTGCAGTTCGATTCCCAGTCAGGGCACATGCCTGGGTTGCAGGCCAGTTCCCAGCAGGGGACCCATGAGAGGCAACCATATCCATACATTGATATTTCTCTTCCTCTCTCCTTCTCTTCCCCTCTGAGATAAATAAATAAAATCTTAAAAAAAAATAAAAATAAAAATAACTAAGATCATTAAAAAAAAGAAAATACATAACCAACAATCCCATGTTCTATTCTGGCATATCCCTGTTTCTGTCCTCTCCTGGGTCTTGGATAAAAGCAAGACTCACTCAGTAGAGGAGATCAGTTTGTGGTAGGTTTTTTTGGAAAGAAATTAGAGCAGAGATAGAGGAAAACTGCAGGACTTGAGACCCAGTGCTATCCGCTGTGTGCTGTGTGGTTTCTTGCTGCTGGGGACTGGTGGGTAGTGGCTTTGCAGTGATGTTGTATGTCTCTGCTTGTGTGGGATGATGGATGCCGCATAGGGTTGGAGAGATGCTATTGAGTGGAGTGTACCAGTTCAGGGACTCCCATCAGATTCAATTTCCCAGTGCAGTCCTCTTGACAAAGGATGATGGAAACGAAATTGCCTTAAATAGCTGGAAGATTAATTTCTCTCAGCTGTTCCCAGGCATCCAAGGGACAAGGCTCTTTAAGTGATGTCTGACCATTTCTCCTCCTTCCACAGATAGCACAGTAATACCAAAATCTAACTCCTCAGGGTAGATGATGGGACTAATATGATTAAATAGGGAGCAAACACTCCTTGAGGCCCCATGCTTTCTCTTGCTAGCAGGGAATGCTTTGGGGTTGAAGGCAAATGTGCCATATAGCATCTCCACACCAGACATGGGAGGGCTGTGGGGAGTAGCATCTCACTGCAGGTGAATAGAATGTTCATGAGGGAGAGTGAAAAGGTAGGTGAGTACAGGGGGTTGGGGGAGCAAGAGCACAGTGAAAGTAAATCAGGGACTGAAGTGGAATAGTTACTGAAGGTTCTGTCTTCAGGTAAAACCAGATCAGCATCTAGATACCCTCTTCAGCTAGCAAATTAGAAAACTGTCAAAACTATTTGGGAAGTGGAAGGACATATCCTTTGAGGGGAAAAAACAGTGGATTTATTCTGGTACATGGAGTCTGTGGTCTGTTACAAGAGTGAAGGGATGAAAGGGGAGTGAGGTGAAAAATAGGTGGAGAAGAACTTGAGGGAGTATGTCCTTGTTTCAGAAGTGAAGAGGATGACTGGGTCAATGGAGAATTTACACGAGCCTATCTCATTTGGTGAGTACAGTTAGGTTTTTTATTTTGTGTTATTTTTGTCCTGGTAGAAAAGCCTCAAAGATTGGGTATTTTGAAATTGACCTGCAGCAGTGATCTCAAGACATGATTAAGTGATTTATAATTTAAAATACATGTATATTGCAACCAAACATCTCTGCTGTTTTTTGTTTATTTTTTAAATGCTAGTTTCCCTTCAGGAAGCCAGAATCATATTGGAAAATCTTTAATTATAGTGAGTAAGAGGAGAGAGCAAACACAGCAGTCAGAACTGCCCTGATCAGCAGCTGTTGCCACCTCCTGCCTAACCCAAGCCACCACCTCTGTTCCCCACTCCCACCCATGTCAGCTGACTGTCCACATTCCTGCAGTGCTCTCCCCAGGCTTGGCCTCAGAACCAAGTCCTTGCTTCCAGGGGCTATGCCCCACTGAAGCATTTCAATAAAAACCATTTCTAAAATGTCTCATTCGTAGCTGTTAGTGGGTCAGGCAGAAGAAATTCTACCCATGTCAGCTCCTTGGGTTTGTTCAACTCATTTCTCCCTGAAGCTTTTGCCTCTGAGTTAGGTGCCAAGCCCAACTTGGTACTAACCCTTTATTGTCCATATTTAACTGTCATCAGCCATGGATATCTGACCTAGCTTATTTGATAGGAAGTCAGACATGGATTCAATCTTTTCTGATGCCTCCCCCTACTCCTCGCCCTCATCATCCTCTCAGGCTGCCCCTTCATTTTTTGTTTTTAAACATTTTATGTATTTATTTGAGGGGAAGGGAGGGAGAAAGGGAGAGAAAATCTGTGCAAGAGAGGTCAATTGGTTGCCTCTCGCACACCCCCAACTGGGGACCTGGTCTGCAACCCAGGCATGTGCCCTGACTAGGAATCAAACTGTCGACCTTTTGGTTCACATTCAATCCACTGAACCATATCAGCAAGGGCTGCCACTTCTTTCTAATCTCCCTTTGCTTGAGTTCATGTTTTCTCTCTGTTCTCTCACTTTAAAAAATTTCCTTTTCTTTCCTCCATAGAATTTAAATAAAAAGCAATCAATCAATAAACCAAGTGCTGCTTGTGGACTTTAATGTAACAAGAAAAGGTTATCATTAGCTTCTGGGTACCCAAAAAACTGCTGCTAACAGAGGGAAACACAGATGGACTTCGAGAAAGTGAGCTAGAGAGAACAAGAGACAAATGAGAGGCAAACAGAAAAGCGACTCACGGACAGCAAGAGTAAGATTGAGGAAAGTGAAGAGGGAGACATGGATGTGGCAGAGAAGATGGATGGAGACATTGATGGGCAGAGGTGGACTGTGAAGGGAGGTCAGGGAGTGGGAAAGGAGACTCTGAAGGACAGTGATAGAGTGGGCAGAGAAATAGGGAGGAAGGAAGTGACTGGAAGCTAATGCGCAATGAAACATGTCTCCCTGGAGACAGATAATTTCTCCAGCCATACATAATGAGCACGTGCCTCTCTGTGTGTTGCCCCTGTACTGTCACAGTCACTTAGATTCTGCAAGAATCCGTCCATGTCTACACTGCTTGTGCAAGGTTGGAAGGATTCACGCTCTTTCAGCATAACCTCAATCCAGCCATGCCAAAGACCGATAAGTAGAAACCTCTCTCAGAAGAGCAGAGAAAGTGAGTAGGATCACAGATTCAGTAACTTATAACATTTTATTTTTACGTTCATGAAGAGATCCTCTCTCCCCTCACCCCATACCCCCTGGCCTCACAGCTCACACGTCCCTAATACATCCCTGTTTTTCTATACATGCTCAGGGCCAAGGATGTTCACATAAAGAGAAGGGAACACAAGCTCCCAGGAAGGCAGGAATAGCAGATGCTTTCGGTGAGAAGGGAATAAGTAGGTCAAGTAGGAATGTGGGTAAACCGCAGGGGGCAAAGTCAAGGGGATATTTTTGCAACTACTACAGCTCTTCTAGCCTAGCCTCAATACCATCACCATCCCTGGACATCATACATTCTGAGCTCCCCCATGCACACAGAGTAATACATAGGCCATTTTTCATGGCAGGTTATTTCAAGTGGTGACATATGGTGTTGTCTGATTAGTGGGAACCCACTGGGCACCAAGGTTCTGTGGGAGGGTTCATAATCACCCTGTGTCTCTTGACTCTTGAGGCTGCACTCAGCTTAATCTTTAGAAAAGAAAGCAATAGAGCATTTTAAACCAGAACAACAGATTACGCATAGTCCCACACCCCCAAGTACCTCCCAAAGAGGAAAAATGTGCATAAAGGTGGGGGTCAGCCTTGAGTCAATAGAGCTCAAGTGTGGTCCTGGGCTAGGTTAGCAGTGTTCCACATCTCATTTAAATAGCCTTGGAGGCGTGTGCTATATTGAAGAGCATCTATGTAGGGTCTCTGGTTGTTTAATGATATGCCTGTCTTCCTTTTCAGTTAAAGAGTTACTATGTTTGTACTTTGTTCCCCAATGTCTAGCATGGTGCAGGTTATTCAGTAGAGATAATATAATAGATGTATTTTTAAAGAGCAAATGAATGAATGAATGATTTCACTATGATATCCTTGTACCAGTGATCCTTACTTTTTCAGCATTGTGACTCCATATTATTGTTATATTTCAAGATGTTATTTGCAGTTCTTAAACATACTATGAAAGAGATTAATTTTTAAAAACTAGGACAAATTAAAAATTACTTGCTTTAAGGAATTTTAAAAAATGTTATGCCACCCTGGCTGATGTGGCTACAGCGGTTGGAGTGTCACACTGTACCAAAAGGTTGTGGGTTTGATTCCCAGTCAGGGCACACTCTTGGCTTGCAGCTTCCATCCCAAGTGAGGGCACGTGCAAGAAGCAACCCATATATGTTTCTCTCTCACATCAATGTTTTTCTCCCTCTCTTTCTCCCTCCTTTCCCCTCGCTCTAAAAATAAATAAATAAATAAATATTTTTTAAAAGGGCCAAATCTAAATGTCTAAAGCAAATATATTGGGGAGAAAATACAGACAACTGTAATTAAACAACAATAAAAAAATAAAGCAAATATTTATATTTTAATTTTGAAACTTTTCAAAACTTCAGAATAGTTGAGAAATAGTACAAATACCCATAGTCCTCCTCCACCTTTTTTGTACTCATCTCTTAATTTTTTTTATTTTATTGCATTTTAATTGTTTTGTATTAATTGTATTTTACTGGTCTTTAAAGAAAAACTTCCCAACTGCGTATATAATTTTTTGCATGTAATAATCAGTCAAATTCAGAACTTTTTTCTTTTAAAATCTAACCTGCCCTCATTCCTGCTACAACATAAACTCCTTTCTTTACTATTCTTGAGTACTACTCTGGGCTGCCTGCGCTCTTCCTTATTTTTTCCTTTGCATTATCTTTCATCTTTCTGTAACTTCAGCCTTGGCCAGTGTAGCTCAGTAGGCTGTGAATGAAAGGATGGCTGGTTTGATTCCCAGTCAGGGCACTTGCCTGGGATGTGGGCCAGGCCCCCAGTAGGGGCCACGTGAGAGGCAACCACACATTGATGTTTCTCTTCCTCTCTTTCTCCCTCCCTTCCCCTCTCTCTAAAAATAAATCAACATTTTGAAAAATAAATAAATAAAATCTTTTTAAAAAATAAAAAAATAAAAATATATCTCAAGAGATGTCATAGGGGGGTTACAAACACTCTATTGATCATCAGAGGAAAGACAGCTTGACTTACATGGGTTCAGAACAAGAGAACAAAAGAAGATAAGGCAGCAAAACAGAGCAGGTTTTAGTGTAGGCACAGTCTAGTGAATGCTCAAGAGTGCAGCTTCTGATGTCAGTGGACCTGGATTCGAGTTCTGACTTCACAATGTCATTAATTCAATCACCTTGAGGTAAATCACCTTCCCTCTCTGAGTACCAGTTTTCTCATCAATAAAAGAGGCAGTATAATAGTACTTTTTTGCATAGAATTGATTAACTATAGTGCCTGGCATCAAGTAAATCCTCAGCAATTGTTGTTAACTGTTCTGTTTGTCCCTCATCCTAACATTTATGAAAATAATCACTTGTACACTGGAGGATATGAGTTGTCCTAGTATATTCCTATCAAAAGCTGATGTTTTCTTTGTGATTTCCAGGCTGATTTTTATTTTTTTAATATATTTTATTGATTATGCTATTACAGTTGTCCCATTACCCCCCTTCATTCCCCTCCACGCTGCACACCCTCTTCCACCCACATTCCCCCCCTTTAGTTCATGTCCATGTGTCATAAGTTCTTTAGCTTCTACATTTCCCATACTATTTTACTCCCCCCTGTCTATTTTCTACCTACCATCCATGCTACTTATTCTTCGTACCTTTTCCCCGCTCTCTCTTCCTCCCACTCCCCTGTTGCTAACCCTCCATGTGATCTCCATTTCTGTGGTTCCATTCCTGTTCTAGTTGTTTGCTTAGTTTCTTCTTGTTTTTGTTTCAGGTGTGGTTGTTAATAATTGTGAGTTTGCTGTCATTTTATTACACATGTTTTTGATCTTTTTCTTAGATAAG
>JAPYXV010005154.1:0-10765 GCA_028533065.1 Trachops cirrhosus
TCTAGAACATACACAAATCCACCCACCTGGGAATCAGCACCAGAAGGGCCCAATTTGCTTGTGGGTAGCAGGGAAAGTGACTGAAAGCAGGATGAGAACTGAGAAAACAGCATTGTTCCCTCTCTGGCCCCTCCCCCTCACACAGCACCACAACTTAGTGAAGTAGGCTGCCCTGGCCTGGGGAATACCTAAGGCTTTACCCCTTACAACCCAACAGCTGCACTAAGACAGAGAAAGAAGGCCCAAATGAAAGGACAGGTCAAAACTCCAGAAAAAGAACTAAGCAATGAGGAGACAGACAACCTTGCAGATGCAGAGTTCAAAACACGGGTAATCAGGATGCTTACAGAAATGGTTGAGTATAGTCACAAAATAAAGGAAGAAATGAAGTCAATAAAAGTGAAATAAAAGAAAATATACAGGGAACCAACAGTGAAGGGAAGGAAACCTTGACTTAAATCAACAATTTGGAACAGAAGGAAGAAATAAACATTCAACTGGAACAGAATGGAGAAACAAGAATTCAAAAAAATGAGGAGAGGCTTAGGAACCTCTGGGACAACTTTAAATACCCCAACATCCAAATCTTAGGGGTGCCAGAAGGAGAAGAAGGAGAGCAAGAAATTGAAAACTTATTTGAAAAAATAATGAACGAAAATTTCCCCATTCTGGTGAAGGAAATAGTCTTGCAAGTCCAGGCATCTCAAAGAGTCCCAAAGAAATTGAACCCACCAAGACACATCATAATTAAATTACCCAAGATTAAAGATAAGGAAAGAATCTTAAAAGCAGCAAGAGAAAAGGAGACAGTTACCTACAAAGGAGTTCCCATAAGACTATCAGCTAATTTCCCAAAAGAAACCTTACAGGCTAGAAGGGCCTGGAAAGAAGTATTCAAAGTCATGAAAGGCAAGGACCTACACTCAAGATTACTCTATCCAGCAAAACTCTCATTTAGAAAGGAAGGGCAATGTGTGAATAGTCATGGCTGAGTGGTTAAGGTGATGGACCAGAATGGAAGGGCAGATAGAATGCTTCCCAGATAGCAAGTTAAAGGAGTTCATCATCACTAAGCCCTCATTATATGAAATGTTAAAGGGACTTATCTAAGAAAAAGAAGAAGATCAAAAACTATGAAGAGTAAAATGACAACAAACTCACAACTATCAACACCTGAACCTAAAAAAAAACAAAACTAAAAACAAACTAAGCAAACAACTAGAACAGGAACAAAATCACAGAAATGGAGATCACATGGAGGGTTATCAGTGGAGAGGTGAAGGGGAAGAATGGAGGAAAAGGTATAGGAAATAAGAGGCATAAATTGTAGGTACAAAATAGACAGGGGAGGTTAAGAATAGTACAGGAAATGAAGAAGCCAAAGAACTTATGTGTATGACCCATGGACATGAACTGAGGAGGGAATGCTGGTGGGGAGGAGGCATGCAGGATGGAGGGGGATAAAAGGGAGGAAAAAAATGGGACAACTGTAATAGTATAATCAATAAAATATACTTTAAAAAAAGAATAAGGCAAATCTTATATATGATCTTTCCCACATTTTAGTCAACATATTGAACAGATAATGCTCGAAACTGAAGGTAATAAAAGTGCCTGTGTCACAGTCACAGCTGAACCTGATGACCCATCTCAT
Organism: Trachops cirrhosus; assembly: GCA_028533065.1. NCBI lineage: Eukaryota > Metazoa > Chordata > Mammalia > Chiroptera > Phyllostomidae > Trachops > Trachops cirrhosus. Next base: position 1,655 of record JAPYXV010005154.1, read on the forward strand.
GCATAAGTATTCTCACGTCCCACCTTCACTCTGATGAAACCACAGAGACCAGCCGAAAGCAGAGAGTTTATCAACTCATTCACAAGTCCAGAAAAATCAAGAAACCCCACCACAGGAACCCGCCTTTTATTCCTGTCAGCCCCAAGATAATCATCAGTTAAGGAGATTAGGGTGGGAAGGATAGACAGAATACAATTCATTTCCTGTTAATCTTAATTCATTTGACAAATCCTCTTTTCTTTATAATTTAATCAGATTGAAAATAAAAAGGAATGAATAGATGCATGAATGTAGTGTGGGTAGAAACCACAGAAAATGGCAAAAGAATGGAGGCCAGAGAATGTCAAAAAAGAATATCGTATTTTTGGACTATAAGACACACCCCTCCCCCAAATTTGGAAGGAATAATGGTTGTTAAAGCTGCTGTTGAGTCCTGTTTACATTTACATTGGTGAAATATTATGTTATTTATGTTATTAAATATTTTACCACATTTTTTTGCTTCAAAATTTTTTTTTCCTATTTTCCTCCTCTAAAACCTAGGTGCATTTTATGGTCCAAAAATATGGTATATTTATGTAGCCGGGTATATGGTAATGCCATTATAACCATGGCAATAAAGACTGAATATCTGAGAATTGACTACCAGAAGGTGATGGTCTGTCACAAGAAGGAAAATAATACAGGGGACTGAAATAAGGGATTGGAGAAGGAACATTGTCAAACATAAAGGGGAAAAGAAAGAAAGAAAGAAAGAAAGATGAGGGCTAAGAAAAGTATGGAGTTTAGCAATTAGTTGTTGAGTAATTTTTGGGAGATAACTAATGGGTACAGGTTGCAGTTGTTTAAAAAGTCAATGGATGATTAAAAAAAAAATCAGGGCTACTCCTTCAAGAAGGAAACTTGAGGTTTTTTGAGGTAGAAATCTCTAATCATGTTTATAGATGAGAGAGAGAAAAAGTAGTAGAGAGAAAAAGGGTGAAAATGAAACAAGCATGAAAATGCCAGGTGGGGTACGTCCAGAAACGAGTAGCAAGGAAATGAATGGAAGGCACTGATCACAGGGTCATCCCCTGAAAGGGCAAATCCTACATATCCCTTAGACATGAACCAAGGGTTACATGGAGAGAAGGGAAAGAGGCCTAGATAGAAGGAAAACTGAATTTTTGTTACACTGGCCCAAATTAACTGGAATCATAGGAAGGTAATGTTGCCACATTTAGCAAATTAAAACAGAAGATACCTAGTTAAATTTAAATTTCAGATAAACAAAGAATAAGTTTTATTTTTAAATGTAGATATGCCCCTGCAATATATTTATATTAAAAAATCAGTGTTTGTTGTTTATCAGAAATTCAGATTTTTCCATAAGGCATATTTGCAAGAAGTCATTTATCTGAAACACAAAATTCAATAGGCATCCTGGGTTTCATCTAGCAATCCTAAATTAAAGTTATCTGCTGTGAAAAAATATATATTAGTAGGTATATAAAACAGACACAGAGTTTTTTCACTAATATCCATTCTCAAGAACACCTTTTAAGTGTAATGGAAAGCAAGCCATATTATGTCCCTGTTAAACCACTCCCCCGTTTTTCCCCACCCCGAGCTTGCTGTGTGGGGGGAGCAGCACCCACATCTGCCAATGACCCGGTAGGTGGAAGGGCAGCCAGACAGGGAGTGAACTCCAGTCCTGCCACTTCTTAGCCTTGTCATCTTTAGCATGTTTGGTTGTCAGAAGGGCTGAATGAGATAATTCACCTATAATAATAAGCACAAATGCCCTCACAGAGAAAGCTGCTGACAAATAATAGACATTGGTGTGGTGGCAAATGGTAACAAGAGTATCAGCAGTTTTTTTTTCTTTATTCTAAGCATTTGTAAATTTTACATAGTAGAGATTTTTATCAGAACTATTTGTAAAAATAATGACAATTGGTATTAGTCTTATTTCCAGCTGGTAAAGCAGACATTCACATTTAAACTATAAACAATATACTTATAACAAATATAAGTAGTGCTCCCTAGGTGACTTACATAGTTAATGCAGCTTCCAGTACCAGCTTTGTGAAGCAACAGTGTCACCTAGTGGACATCAAGACCATAAGGAACAATCAAGAACACCTGGATGCAAGTTGCTGGGGTTTGAATTTGCACAAATCGTATCAAATTTTTATCAGGGATGACTGTCGATGGTAATTAATATTTTCAATAATATATTACAACAACTCTCATTTTGTCTCATTAAAATAACGCGCGCTCTGCCCACAGGAAGGTATCAGCTATCTGCTGCTTTAATCTACCTTCACCTGACAACCTAACATACTATGTCAAGAAACCAATTTCTGTTGCACAGAATGTTTTAAGTATAAAATTACTCAAGTGGATTTTGGACTTCCCCCAGCTTCTCCCAACTCTGTTACTCCCTGAAAACCACGGAAGAAGGGGAGGAGTAATGGGGAGAGCTGGAAATAGAAAGCTTGCGGCTTAATTACCAGCTTCAGTTTTTTTCTTCTGTCTAGGTTAGATTTCTGTTTTCTTTCTGATGCAACCAAGAAGATCCATGTTCTTCTTTGGGAAAAGAAATTTATTTTCCTGAAACTCAAATTGAAAAATAAATATTCTGTTACAAATTTTGTTTCTACTAATTAGGGACCAATGTCTATTCCATATGTATTATTTAGCTTCTGTCCTGAAGGCCTGTCAAAGAGATAAAGAATTTATGTAAGTAAAAAATTTAAAAAGTAAATGAACAGTGCAGTCTTTCTTCATTTCAAGAAATGTAAAGAAAAATTAAGGATTCCAAGTAGACTCAGTGGGAGCCAGTGTTCACTCTGACTCTGTGTAATCTATTTCTCAGATGAGGGTGTTATAGAAGTCCCAAACCAGAATCCCAGTGCTTAGTACCCAGCAAATAGTTAAGTAAACTTCACATTGAAAATGGTAATATATCAACTCATATATGACCAAGAGTTATTAATCAATGACTATTAGAAATATTTCCTGAGTTCATGAGAAAATATCTGTATTTTAAACATCTGTAAGGAATCTTTCCTTTTAAAATTTGTGTAGATTTTTAGAAAGAGAGAAAAAAAGGGAAGAGAGAGAGAGAAACATTTATTTGTTGTTCCACTTATTTATGCATCCAGTGGTTGATTATTTTATGTGCATTGACCAGGGATTGAACCCTCAACCTTGGCATATTGGATGACACTCTAACCAGCTGAGCTACTCAGCCAAGGCAGGAATCTTTCCTTTTAAAGAACCAGTCTTTTAAGGGGTATATATATTTTTTAAATCCCCAGAGATTCTCCATTACCAAAATATTTCTGTGGCTCTCAGACCTTTGATACTCCCCCTAAACTCTCCTTCAACCAAAATCTTTCATAAACATTTTGTGGCTGACAGTGTTTTACAATGTTTCCATACTGGTAGGAATTCTGATTTTTTTCTCTTTTCCTCCTGATAGGAATTAGTATGGTTATTCACATGGATAATTTATTAGAAAGTGCATTCCAGAGTCCTAAAGTCAGTCAGTCCTAAACATGAGCAAGAATATATTTCCTATAATATTTCCTTCCATAACTTCTAGTTGCTCCTTCTCCTCTTGATGTTTATTTTTATGACTTAGGGACCAAGCCTTCAATGACCAGAAGCAGACAGCTTAGGAACAATTCTACCTTTCAGAAATCCCCAGGCATAGCCATGCACTCAGAACATTTAATCCTCTAAAGACCTCCAATTTCTGCACGCCTGGAAACCAGCTCACCAATCCAAGCCATGTCTATTTGCAGGGCATCAATGACTGCAATTAAACAAAAAGCTGAGTTTTAAGTAACAGGAGGTACAGCACAGTCCCCTTGAACTCACCTATGTGAGTCATTAAAGAAAAGAATGACATGCTTTCCCTTGAGTGCACTGCTTACCTGATTTCATATGAGAAAATCAAGTAGCAACACAATGGCTGTTTGGCCTGTCCATTCACTGAATGGAAGACTGTTTGCAATCAAGTGCTATTGTTTTACACTTGAAACAATATAGGGTTTTCATTCACATTTGGCTGTTTTACTTAAGAGCATCACATACTTCAAAATTCAGTTCCTCAATTCTCTTATTAGAATTGAGAACAGGTAATATATTTTATACAGATGAAAAAAAAAGCAAAGATATATGTCCTTCACTGCTAAATCTCTGTAGCATTTTCCTAAATAATAGAGCAGCCACCCAATTTTAACCCAAGGAAGAACAGTAACGTGTGTGCACACATATACAGTTGGCCCTTGAACGGGGCAGGGGTTAGGAACGCTGACACCCTGTGCAGCTGGAAATCCAAGTACAACTTTTGACTCCAACTTAACTGTTGACCAGAAGCTTTACTGATGACATGAATAGTTGATTAACATATACTTTGTATGTATTATATATTCAATTCTTACCATGCATTAAGCTAAAAAAAATTATTAAGAAAATCATAAGAAAGAGAAAACATATTTACAGCACTATATGTATTTATTGAAAAAAATGCACATATGAAAATGAAAAACAAAGAAAAAAGAAAAAGAAAATATGCACATATAAGTGGGTTCTCACAGTTCAAACTTGTGTGGTTCAAAGGTCAACTATATATATGTGTGTGTGTGTGCATATATTTACACACACATAAATATATATATACACATACACACTGTTTTAGTAATAACAATGGTAACCAACTATTGGACTTCATAATGTACTTTTTAAGAGACTTAATAAGTCTTAAGAGACTTAAAAAAGAGTTTCCTGATATACAAATCAAGTAATGAAGGTCTGGGGAGGGATGCATTCTGAAAAATAATGGGTTTAATACTTTGAACAAGAATTAGAAAGAATAGTTTGTGATATGACCAACAGATTTGATTAAAACTGATTAAGTGATAGAGCCAGTGATCTTCAAATTATGTTCCTGACCAACATTCCACGCCCAGAGGTATGTATGGTGGTCACACTTTTAGGAGAAAAATGAAAAACAAGCAAACAAAAAAAAAACCCAGATACTGAAACTTTCAGAGAAGAGAGTTATACTAGTTGAAAATAAATTAGTTAAGTTAAATATAAAAATGAATTCCAGATTCACAGCAAACAAGTATTGAATCCATTCGTATTGTCCCAGTTTTCTACAATTACCATCTGATCTATTTGGAATAAGTAGATGTTTCTGAAAACTCCAACTTAGAATATTATCCTGAAGGGTGTTGGAGGAGAGACAGATAAAGAACAGAGTGAAGGAGAATGCCAGGCCTGGAAGGCAATAACTGCATTTAAGTGTTTAAAGAATACTACTTGTGGAGCAACATGGAAGTTGAAAAGACATGGTGTAAGAATTCTGGTTCTCTGGGAGACTCTACGGGGCAAGACATAGGCATGGTTGCAATAAAACACACTGAGTTAAGCAGGGAGCTAAGACTTTAGGCTTTTCCATTGACACACGGTGTGATTTTGGACAAGTTATTTTACGTTTTCAGATTTCAGGAACGTATTTTTCAGAAAAGTAAGACAACATCAAGCTATGTTCCTTTCTCCCATGTTTTCCGAGGGGAAAGCTACCTCTTCAGTGACCAACATCTTCTTTCCTTTTCTTCCTCATTTCCTCTTCTCTCCTTCTAGGCTCACCCTGCTTTACATTATTACAAGGGTTAACTTCACAAGGTTAAAATAAATTATTCTTTGTTTTGGGGTTGCTTCTTCAGATACTAGATATGCACAATTTAACTACAAGCACGTAAAACTTTGAAAGTGGCTTGCAAATATAGGGCACCAATTTAGAAATATTCCCAATATTTTTCAGTTTTCCCAATGAGTATTCAGCAGCATTATGGGCTAGAATTTTCAACCTTAATACCTCAAAAAATTAAAAATGGATCTGCCTTTCAACCCAGAAATTCCACTTCTGGGAATATGTCTGAAGGAACACAAAACACTAATTTGAAAGAACATAAGCACCCCTATGTTCACTGCAGCGTTATTTACAATAGCCAAGATATGGAAGCAGCCCAAGTGCCCATCAGTAGGTGAGTGGATAAAACAACTCTGGGACATTTGCACAGTGGAATACTACTTGGCTGTAAAAACCAAGAAAACTTTACCCTTTGCAACATTATGAATGGACTTAGAGAACATCATGCTAAGTGAAATAAGCCAGTCAACCCCCATATGATCTCACTGATATGTGGAATCTAATGAACAATCTGAACTAACAAGGAAAAAGGGGACAAACTCCTAGACAGAGAGCAGGCTGACAGCTAAGGGCCAGGGAGGGGAGGGGGTAGAGGGATTGAGCAAACAGGAAAAAGGACTCATGGACATGGACAAGAGTCTGGTGATGCTGGGAGGAGGAGGGCATAAGGGAACTAAATGGTAATGAAAAAATACACTAAAGAGTAAATTAAAAAATAAATAAAAATAAAAATAAACATTTTTGTTGAGACTGAAACTTTACAGAGCACATTTTAAGCCTGCTAGGGATAGGCAGCTCCTGCCTCTTCCACACAATGGAATCCTATGAATGCTCTGTCAGCAAACACCAGCACCATAAAGTAAGCCAATTTACATGGCAACATGTTCATTCATTTTCCCCCTTTTTGTCACCTACTCAAATATTCTAGCTCTCTATTTTCCCCAGGCCCCCTCACTGTGATTTCTTTAAATGCTTCTGATTTCTTTAAATTCAGCAATATATTTTCAACCAGAAGGGCTGATTATGGGACATGTGCCCTGGAAACTCGATCAATACTGAGCAAAAGGGAATACCTTTAGCACTATAAGAAAAATAGTGTAGAGGAAAAGTACTTTTGTAACAATAAATGATTCCTTTCATGAAAAGGGATGAACAAGGGAATTGAGGAAATGAATTTTGAAGTATGTGGTGCTCTTAAATAAAACAGCCAAACGTGAATGAGAACCTATATTGTTTCAAGTGTGAAACATGATTAGAATCAGCAGTAAGATACCTTGTGTCTATTACATGAAAGAATCTCTTAGTTTCTCTAAATAACTCTCTAAAAACATAATGTATCATAATTCTGGTTCACAGTACAGACCTTCATATAAACAAAAATTCAAATAACATATTGTAAACAGATTCATTTGGTTAGAAATAAATAACCTCTGAAAGAGCTTAGATTGAAAGAACTGAATTTCATTAATATTTTTATCAGGAAGGTAGCATTTTATTATTGCCCATATAATATTATATAATATGGACATATAATATTATATTACATTGTATTATAATTTTAAAATACATTCAGAGGAAAACAACTAACTTCAGATCAGTTTCTGTTTTTCTGAATAAGTAATTCCATTCTAAAAGAACTCTTCAGCTTGAGTAATTTTTGTTACACTACACTCTAATAAAAGTATACAGCATAGTAAAGACCAGCATACACCTAATTTTCTAGAAGGTGACACAAAGCCCAAGCACTATGACTAGAAAGCTTTTCTCAGATTAAAGGAAGATCCATAGCAGTAATTCTTCTCTGATATCCAGCTCCTGTCTAGCAATGAGAAAAAATCAAAACAAGGAAGAAAGGCAAAACACACACACTTCCCAGCATCGTACAGTACTTGACTCTCCTTACAACAAGGACCCTAATGGCACCTACTGACTTCAACTTTTTCTTACAGTTTTAAGATTTAAAATAATCTACCCTGAACTGCAAATTGGAACACAGTGATTCAAAGCACCAAAATCTTAATATTTCAGAAACAAAGAATAAAATAAAAAAAACGAAGAAAGGCATCACAGCCACAGCCAGACCTTAAGTGGTTCCCTTCAAACAGCACTGCTTCTTACTTTTAACCAGACCCCTCCTTTGTGCCTGTGACCCTCTCCCATGAACAAAGTCTTCTCCACATGTCCCTGTGTCTTTGTTCTCTAAAACTGGAACGTAGAGGGCAGAGTTGTATACTTTGTATGTCGTTAGAATTCTATGTAAGACGACTCTAAAAGAGGACTTAGATTTGTAGGACAGCAATCAAGGTGTCACTTTTTGTTTCCTTTAAAACATCATCTTTACGATAGAAGATATCATTCATTCCTCATCAAAATCCATGCCTTCCATTGTATTTTCCTTTTGAATGGTCTATGAGACATTTCTGGCAATGTCCAGTTAGCATCCTTAATTTACCACTTCTAAAAGCAAAATTATTTTTCCCCCAATCCACCCCCTCTTCCTGAATTCCTTACCTCGGTCCATGGCACCAACATTCTTAGAGATAACCTAAGGCAGAAAGCTCGGAGAAAGCTCTGTCACACCTTTTCCTAAGCTCGCTGACATTCACTCCTCACTTGGTTCTATCTCTAACATGAAGATCTTCTGAATCTATCTCCCATTTTCAATTCCTACTGCCATTAACTCAATTCCCATTGAGTGTACTCATGTGGACTATTACTATAAACTCAGATCTGGTCTTTTTCCCTCTTGCTTGCTTGGTCCCCCTTGAAATTCATCTTCCACTCTGCTGCTGTTGCCTTCAACAATTCCCTGTTCTTTAGCATGCAACATGCATAAAGCATAAGCTTCTAGAAATTCTAGGTTCTCCACAACATCAATCACAAACATTGACTGAATAGTTACTGTGGTGCCATGTTAAGTGCTTTCCAAATGTTAATTCATTTAATTCTCTTAATAACCCCCTGAAAAAGGAACTGTTATTATTCTATGCCATAGAGAGGTTAGGAAACTTGCCTAGAGTAGCAGGCAGAGGAACACGGGCAAAATGTGTCAGGCAACAAGTAAGAAGAAATAGTGTTCTGCCCTGGCTGATGTGGCTCAGTGGATTGAGCACAGGCCTGTGAACTGAAAGGTCGCTGGTTCAATTCCCAGTCAGGGCACAACCCAGTCTGGGCTGTAGGCCAGGTCCCCAGTAGGGATCCATGTATCCATGTATACAGATCCATGTATCTCTCGCACATTGGTGTTTCCCTCTCTTTCTCCCTCCCTTCCACTCTCTCTAAAAAAAGTTAATAAATAAAATCTTTAAAAAAAAGAAGAAGAAATAATGTTCCAACCATTGGGCATTGCAAATAAAAGTCTCAAATGGGAGTTGCATGCAAGCATCAGAGTACTAAAA
>JAPYXV010005155.1:0-10765 GCA_028533065.1 Trachops cirrhosus
AGACCCATCTTTTATTCCATCACCATTGGTTCCCTGTGCATCTTTCTTCATTAAATTTACTGTAGCCTGCATTTTTTCAGCTAGTTTGTGACCAAAATCAGCCAATTCTGTGAGTATCTTGATTACCAGTTCTTTGAACTGTGCATCTGATAGGTTGGCTATCTCTTGGTCACTTAAAAGGATGGGTTCTGGGGCTTTCCATTCTTCTTCTGTTTGAGCCGTCTTTTTGCTGTTTTTTGTTTTGTTTTTTGGTCTTGGGAGCTCCTGTAGCGAGGGGCGGGGCCTTAGGAGTTCACCTGGGCGGGGCACCCCAGTTGCTGGGTTGTGAGGCTGTATGTTGGGGCGGGGTCTGAGAAGGAACAATGGCGCCCGCTCCGCCGTCTGCAGGACCCCAGACCCTTCCGCCACTTTCTGCAAGCCAACCGGGCCCCTCTGGCACAAATTCCAGTGTGGGTGGGCCTGTGCACCCCGTGGGACCCTCCTTCTCAGTCAGTGACCCAAAGCTCTATTTCCCGGTGCTGGGACCCTGAGTTGCGTGCAGTGCCTTGCTTCACAATGGCCGCCTCGCTGGGTCTGCCGGTCTCCACCCCCTGGCTGGGGTCCACCAGCCGCTGCTGCTTGTGCGCCCAGGGTCTGCCTGCTGTGGGCTTGTGCACGGCCACGGGTGCTCAGCTCTCCGCTCCACGTCCCTCACCCAGCCGGACTCCGCCCCTCCTACTGGTCTGGGTGAAAGTGTCTATTTTTAAATCCTTGGTTGTCCGACTTCCATACACTTCAATTTTCTGTCAGTTCTGGTTGTTATTTTGTTTCTATATCATTGTTGTCCCTATCTTGGTTGTGCAAGGAGGCACAGTGCGTCTACCTATGCCTCCATCTTGGCCGGATGTCTTAACTTTTTTATTATTTGTAATACTGCTTATTATTTCACTTCAGCCTATATATTCCTTATTTTTATCTGTTCTGGTTTACCTCTTTTATTTTACCCCACTTAGAGAAATGCTGTTTCTCATTGTGGTGCTGTTTGTATAGGGTAAACTGATAATTCTGTTAAGGACTTTTGGAACCAAATCAGTAATGTGTAATTTGATATAGTAGCTTATTCCATGATTTTACTGTTTTAATTCAGTATCTGTTTTTTTTTTTTCACAGAATACTTTTTCTGACCATAAAAATCATGGTTAGAATTATAAAATACTTTTTTTATTTTTTTTATTTTATTTTTTTTTAAATTTTTATTTGTTTATTCAGTACAGTTTCTATCCTTTATTCCCATTCCAGCCCACCCACCCATTCCTCCCCTCCTCCCTCCCCTTTCCAACACCCCTAGTTTTGTCCATGTGCCCTCTATATTTGTTCCTGTAAACTCTTCCCTTCTCCCCTGAAATACCCTCCCCTCTCCCCTCTGGTCACTGTTTTATACTTCATATCTACTATAAAGAATACTGAGTTAGAATAAAATGTTCTTAGGTATTTTTTGAAACATTTATGTCCACAATTTACTGGTTTTAATTTGAATTTTTCATTCTGTTTATGTAATCCAGTTCTAGATCAGGCTTATAACCAATGTTTAATCTACACTTGTTTTGGTGTTCTGTTTTGTAGATTAATGCTTTTCCATGGCATGCGTTTCATTTTTTTTTGACATGAGCATCTTATCAGATTTTTTCTGAATCCTTTTTGCTATTTTTGTTTTTAATGAACTAATATCTTTTCTCTTAGATCATTGCATGGTTAACTTTATCAAGGAAAATTTGCTTGGATCCATTAAGGAGTTCAGGAATCGATTTATAAATCCAATCCAAAATGGTCAGTGTGCAGATTCTACCATGGTAGATGTCAGAGTAATGAAAAAACGTGCTCACATTCTCTATGAGATGTTAGCTGGATGTGTTCAGGTACAAATATATTTCATAGTAATAAAATACTGTTATTTCATTATATTGTAACCCCAAAATGTTTTCTGAATTTACACTTTGTGTTTTCTTCCCCCTTTTTCAGTATGTAGTTTCACAGTTAAATCTCTTTGCATTGTTTTTAAAAGTTTAGAAAACATTGATTTTTTTAAAAAAGTTCTGTTGAGAAGTTCAGAACATAATTCATTTGCCAAGTGTGTGGCTTTATATTTTAATATGTAAGTGTTTAGATTACTCAGCCTTTAGATAGGGAATGTGTAAAAGGAATACAACTATTATGATTAAGAAATTCCTGTGCTGAAAATGGTTGTAGGAAAGGCAATTATGACCTGTAAGAGGTGGCCTTATTAACATTAATTCTGTAGAAGCAGTCTTATTATTGTCAAGTACAAATACAAACCTGAATGTGGTCTAGTAGTGTTGTTTATATACCCATTTTCAGTGAACCTTTATTAATGAGTAGATAAGTATGTTGAGACTGAGCCAGCAGTTAATGGGTTTCAAGATCTGCACTTTTACTTTTAACACTAGATACTAATGGTAGCCAAAAACATAGAGCGAATGAGACAGGCTGTCCTTCTGCCTGAATGTACTACCATCTTATAGGGCATAGTCATCCTGTTTGTTCAGGTTGGCCACAGGTACTAGCAAGTACTTGGTCTCTGTTTTGCTGCTACTACTTAGGCAGCGATTTTTTTGTTTTAGGTAGTCATTTGTGTCTTGCACATTAGTGTTCTTTCCTATTCCTATAATTATGGTTTTGAGAATCCTTATATGCGGCTTGTTTTCTCAGTTGGACAAAGATTCCCCCTGGAGTTCTTTGTTATCCTCTGGCACATTGGTGCATCCTACACATAGGGCAACTCAGTGCATCTGACTTTGATTCATCAGTTTCACTGTATGATTAAAGCAAGTCTTTTTGCTAGCAGTGCCTAGTACATCTACTACCCACCTTTTCTCTCTTCCTTTTAATTATACGTAGAGGAGACCATTTGAAAACCTAAATTGGTCACTTAGTAATATGACCACTTCCATTTAAAACCTATGTAGCAGGATCTTTTTACCAGTGCATCATATTGTGTCATGAAATACATTAACTGCAGTCACATGGGGATCATTGTGTGATTAAAGAGGCTAAATATGTTTAAGATGTTTTCTTGTATGTTTGGTAACTTGTTTATGTCTATCTTTTAGTGGCAGACAATGGTAATTAGAGCAGTTGACTCTTGTCATGTTTAGGTGAACTAACTTGTGTTCTCTTTCTTGTTAATTACAGAGGAAAGACTATACAGCATTAACAAAGTTCTTGCCTCCAAAACATGAATATGTGTTAGCTGTGAGAATGACTCCTATTCAGTGCAAGCTCTATCAGTACTACCTAGATCACTTAACAGGTAACAAATACACTTAGTTTATTGTTTTTACCTTCTCTAAAAATATGTTCTTTTTCTGTGGAATGCTACCTTGGTAATTTTACCATGTCAGTTGTTCTTTATCAATTTTGCATTTGAATAAAATGGGTGTGCTTTGTGAAAGTACAAAATATTTCTAATTAAGAAACACTAATATTGTCAAAATAAAATTAAGGAATAAACTGGTGAAAAACCATATATATGAATAAAGACTTCATTTCTATCCTTTTATTTCAGGAAAATTATAAATATAAATATATTCATAAAAGATACATAAAATTTCAGTGTATTAAAAACACCAACCACATTAATAATGAAAGGCATAGAAATCAAATCCATGAAATCATTTTCAGTTGAAAAATTGAGGAATATTAAACGGAAAAGCAAAATACAAGGCACATTGTGTACAATGCTCCCGATGTTATAATAAAAATAAATATAAATGCCTAAAATACACCAAAATGTTAACAGAGACTGTTTTCTGAGTGGTTTCATTATGATGAACTTTCAGTATATTCATTAGTATTTTCTATGGGCTTCTGAAAATACAATGAATAGGTATTACTTTATCACCAATAAACGTGTGTGTATGTGTGTCTGTGTGTGTCTTTGTCAGTGTTCACAGAACAAAACTTCGTCTGTCTTGGAGTGGGATTTCTTATTGGTCACTTGATTCTGATACCTTTCCCCAAGTGATATGTCAGGTTAGAGTATAAAGTCTAGAAGCTTCCCTTTAGCCATTGTGGACACAATAATTGATGAAAAAATAATGGAAGATACAAGTGTACACACATATTAAAATGGTACTTTATATTATAACAATAGTTAAAGTGATGCTGTTTGTAACAGTAGTACATTTTATAGAGGACAGTAGTTTTGCTTTGGGGAAAAACAGGATTTGAATGTTAGTATTAAGTAATCAATTATAGATATCCTAATGAGACAGTTACTTTGTAGTTTAAGAAAGAGGGATGTTCAGACCTCCCTTTCATTAATCTCTGAATAATGAAGGGTGCTAAATTTGATCATTTAATTTAATACATTTTCCATTTAAATTTTTTTTTTTTAGGGAAAGTGCTAGGTACCTTGTTTTCAAATATTAGAGAATCAGTGTTCTTTAATAACCAGTAGCAAAATGTTAATAGTTCTTACATAGATGTTAAAATGTACTCTTTTGAAAGCAATGCAATATTTAAGAATTAAGGTGGCCCAATTCTTTGTGACTTTAATAGATGGGAATAAATATCTAAAGCACTAATTGCCAAAGATTTAAATCTCTGAAAGATATGATTGTTAAATTGCGATTTGGTTCCATAAATCTTTCAGTTATGAAAAGGTCTGGGGCTTCCTCCAGACTAGATATGACGTTTTATTTCCTTCAAGTATAATAACCTGAGTTAATAGCCCCTTTGGGAAAACTTCCATGAAGAGCCAAATAAGATATATTCTCACTACAAACCATGATAGTATTTCTCCCGAAATGGCCCCCACCTGTCTCACTTGCATTTAAAATGTTTGGTGTTCTGTTATATATTCTAAAAATTACTTTGTTTCTATAGTTGGCTCTTTTTAGACTTTACTTAGTTTTAAGAAGTTCACTTAAATTTTGCTTTTTAATACTGACAACAGTTTGATGTTAATTTTAGTAGTGATAATTTGTAATATTTGCAAAATTAATGTCATAAGGACTTTTAATGAATTTCAAGGAAATGAAAATCTGTGCACTATTTTAAGGCATGCAAAAATGGAGCGCATGAAATCACAATTCACAGGATGGGAGAAAATATTTGCAAATCATGTATCTGATAAGGGATAAATATCCAGGATATGTAAGTAATTCCTGCAGCTCAACAACAAAAATCCCAAACAATCCAATTAAAAAATAGACAAAGGACTTCAATACACGTTTTTCTAAAGAAGATATATGAATAGCCAATAAGCACATGTAAAGATGCTCTACATCCTCACTAGTTATTAGGGAAATACAATTCAAGACCATACAATTCAGTACATACCACACCTGATAGGGTAACTATCAGAATAAGAAAAAGAAGGAACATGTGTAAAGCACCCATGGAAAAGGACAATGGTGGGGAGGATTGAATGTGGGAAGGCAGAGTGAGAAGGGCAGGGGAGAGCAATGGGGTAAAAATAGGGACAACTGTAATTGAACAACAGTATAAAATTTTTTTAAGAAAAAAAAACAAGAATTAGCATGAATGTGGAAAAATTAGAACCCTGGTGCATTGCTTGGTGGGAATGTAAAATGGTGAAGCTGCCGTGGATGAAGCAGTGTGGCAGTTCCTCTGAGTTGAGCATAGATTCACCATAGGATCCAGCAAATTCCATGTCTGGGTATATACCCCAAATAATTGAAAGCAGGAATACAAGCAGATACTTGCACAGCCATGTTTACATAGCAGCATTATTCATAATAGCCAAAAAGAAGATCAAAGCAACCCAACTGTCCATCAGTGGTTGAATAGATGAACAAAATGTGATGTGTGTGTATGTGCGTACACAGAAACATATACACAGTGGAATATTGAGTATGATGTTACCCGAGGAATTGTCATATATGTCCTTTACTATGTTGAGGTACTTTCCTTTTATACCCATTTTATTGAGTGTTTTAATCACAAACAGATGTTGTATCATATCAAATGCTTTTTTTTGCATCTACTGAGTTAATCATGTGATATTTGTCCTTTATTTTGTGTATGTGATGTATCACTGCCAAAGGAGTTTGTGGCGCAGATCAAGTTAAAACCCCTAATTTTAGAAACACCTTGGTTGAAATAGAGAATTCTGATGTCTTAACATTAACTGGTTTTTGTTTTATCAGGTGTAGGTAATAGCAGTGAAGGTGGAAGAGGAAAGGCAGGTGCAAAACTTTTCCAAGACTTTCAGATGTTAAGTAGGATCTGGACTCATCCCTGGTGTTTGCAGTTGGACTACATTAGCAAAGAAAATAAGGTAAATCGAGTAAAAGGTCTCTGTTGGAAGCAGAATAATTTTAGGAAAAAAGTTGATCTATGTAGACTTAATGTATATTTGAGTTTCCTTTTGCTTTGTGGTATAGTAATTCAGCCTGTTTTATTTCCAGTTAATTTCTATATGTTTGAATGCATTATGATTATGGAATGAATGCTAAATGTTAATCTTAACATCTTTCATAACCATAGTAAAATGATCAAAACTAAGAAATGAACATTGTGTGAGTGCTGGTAACTAAACAACAGACTTTAATTGGATTTTCTTAAGTTGTGTACTTTTTCTTTTTTATGATCACTCTAAGACCTCACATTACATTTACCATATTTTGCCATGTATAATGCACAGGTTTTTTGCCCAAATTTTTGAGGGTAAAACAAGGATGTGCATTATACATGGGTAGTACTAATTCAATATCTATGTAAATGTTTTTAATTTTTTAATTTATGCTTGTGTGTTAAAAGTGTAACTCTAGAAAACAATAACGATATCTGTATGCAAAATAATGCCTTTTACAGTGCAAAAACCAAGTATCAAAATATAAATAAGTAATTGAATTAAAAATTAAAACAGAAGATTTTTTTCCCCTGAAAGTTCGGGCCAAAAATGTGGGTTCTCATTATACATGGCAGAATACAGTAGTAGTCATATCTGTCATGATGCATTTATTTCTTCTAATGAGAGTTCTTCAGTTCTACTCTGTCTCATGGCAATTAACTTACTTTTAAGAAATAAACAAGTATCATTATAATTTCCAATGTTAGTTGAAATAAACTATTAAAACATTTATCATTTCTTTCTTTAGGGATATTTTGATGAAGACAGTATGGATGAATTTATAGCTTCAGATTCTGATGAAACATCCATGACTTTGAGCTCTGATGATTACACAAAGTAAGTTGAAAGGTTTTTGTGCCCTGTGTTGACACATTAAAACTCCCTACTTGCTGATTTTCCTGAAGATTGGCATGTGTATCTTTACAATACTTTTCTAATACTTTGAATTTGTTCTTTATTTTAGAAAAAAGAAAACAAAGGGGAAAAAAGGAAAAAAAGATAGTAGCTCAAGTGGAAGTGGTAGTGACAATGATGTTGAAGTTATTAAAGTGTGGAATTCAAGATCTCGAGGAGGCGGTGAAGGAAATGTGGATGAAACAGGAAACAATCCCTCAGTTTCTTTAAAGACGGAAGAAAGTAAGTCTAATGAATGTTGCCTTTCTCATGGAACAGTGCTTAGGAATATAATTATCATGCCACTGCATTTTCAATGATTAATTATTCTCTCTCGCCCTGGCCGGTGTGGCTAAGTGGGTTAAGTGCCGGCCTGTGAGGTCAGCCTGTGAACTGAAAGGTCGGTTGCTGGCTCAATTCCCAGTTGGGGCACATGCCTGGGTTGCAGGCCAGGTCCCTGGGTGGAGGTGCGTGAGAGGCAACCAATTGATGTTTCTCCTCGCATCATGTTTCTCTTGTCCCTCTTTCTCCTTCCCTCCCCTTCTTTCTAAAAATAAATAAAATCTTTAAAAAAATGATTCTCTCTACTTGGCTCAGAGGAATATATTTCCTAAATTGGAAAGCATGTAGGCTAATCAGGTACACATGATAACAATAAATACCTGATGGCTGTTTAATTTTAAGCAAGCATTTGTGCTCTCTGCTGTTTTCAGAGAAAAGAAAAAAGGAAAAAGTAATGTTTATTTACATGTAAACTCTGTATTTTATTTCATGTGTTAGCTAACTTAATTCTTGACCAGCCTCGGTGGAATTTAGACCAACATACATTCATTCTCAAAGCACAATGGTCATTTCTCTTAATAATACATAAATAACTGGAAGAATTTCAGGGAATCAAGTATCCTTGTAATTAATTTCATATAGTGAAACTATTTTTAATGGTTTAGTCTTTTTCCTTTGTAATTCTCATCCTCTTTAGGTTTCCTCTGTATCTTGAGTGAAAGAAAACATGTGTTCAGAATAAACTATATTGTTTGTACAAACAATCTAGGTACAGTGAGCCCCTCTTATCATGGAACATTTTATATCAGTATGGGGAACTGTTTACCATTCAGGTTCCCAGACAATAGCCAAGGGCCAACCTTAAAAGGAGGCTTTTCTAAGATGAAATTTCAGTTTACTATCTTGAAGGATAGTAAAGCATAAACAGAACTTCACTGGGCAGAGAGTAGAAGAAAATAAAATACATACAAGGGTAGGTATGGAGTCTTGCAAATGTGTGCAATGTTTAGGCAGTTGTTCATTGTGGTTTCAGTATAAATACTTAATCAGCTTTCCAAATGTGATGAAAATCACTAGGACCCAGATACAAAGAGGGAGCTGATAAATAATAGTAAGCTCAAGAAGGTGTATAATAGGGATATGATAGTCTCAAGACTAGCAGTTTTCATTGTTACCTACCAGGGATAGGATACTAGACATTGAACCACTTAAAAGGTGGAGAGGTCTTAGAACCCGGATTAAAGCTGAATCTCTTGGAAGGGTACATATTTCATGGAAGAAGAGGATAGAAAAAATTGCCCTTCAATTCAGGGAAAAGACAAGACAGCTTCTTTTTTAGCCCTGGGCTCTGGCTTGGAAAAAATAGTTTCCTTGGATTCATAATCATGGGCTGGCCCTCACATAGTTTATGGTTTGAAGTTGCATTACTCACATAGTCTGAAAATCTCAGGCTAAAGTACTGACCTCAAAAGTAATTCTGGATTGGTAATCCCCTGGAGTGCCTGGCAGAAACAGATGCAGAATCACTATGGAGATCAATGACCTCAACCTGAGCTACACAGGATTCTCCAGTATTACAGCTACACTGAAACTGAAATGACAATAAAAAAATATAATACAGGGTCTGCAGAAGTAAGGCCTGCTTGAGTGTGGTTGGTAGGGTGATAATATGGGTGTCATAATTTATACTTTAACCATTTCACCTAAAATATCATATGGTGTGCTTGAGTGTGATATTGCTGTGTCACAGAATTACGTGCTTATGATTTTGTGAAAAAAAGGAGCGTTATTTGTGCCAGACCCTGTATGTTCGAGGAAACAATTAACCTTAGGCAAAGATAGCAACAAAATAAGTTAGCAGTGAACCTGAAGAAAGTTAACACATAAAAGAAATGGCAGGATTCAATTTTCAAGAACCATAGATGACAGAATTATTTTATAAAGACTATGAAATAAGTGTTTTTAAAGTGATACTTTTAAAATTATAAAAATAACTTTATGCTGGGCAATTTAAAACTTAGATGAAGCAGAGAACATTCTAGAGAAATGTAACAACATTGAATGTTCATTGTAGTTATTTTCAGTAGCCAAAAATTAGAAATAACCTAAATGTCTAGGAACAAGAGAACTAAAAAAATGATGGTGTATTTATGTAGTGGAGTGCTACATGATAGAATGAATAAGTCTTACTTTGAAAAATGAAAAGCTATATTGAGTTAATAAGTTGCAGAATGGTGAAATTGTATGGTATAATATAGTAAGTCCTCACTTAACGCTGTCAGTGGTTTTGCAACTTTAAGCATAACCATGTATAATGAAACCAGTTTTACCATAGGCTAATTGGTGTAAGCAAGCATTAAGTTCCTGTGGTATCTCATTAATGTTATACCAAAACAGCTTTGAACAAAAGAATATTATTTGAGGACCTGCTATACTTTAAAAACATAAAAGATAAGGTACAGCTTAGAGATACACATATTGTGAAAATATAAAAATATACACAGAAATAATAAATACATAATTTAAGGTTTTAGTTACCTCTCCAAAAGAATGGAGAGGAAGAGAAAAGTGAATGGGTGAGGTCACATATTAGGCTTCAAGTGCATCAGAAGCAGATTTAACAAGTCTTCAAATTCAGTAAAAGTGGGATGTGGAAACACAGCTGTTCATTATATTCTATATACATTTCTGGATATGTGAAGTATTTTTAATAAAAATATAAAGTAATTCACATAAAAAGCAACTGAGAGAAGGTACAAAAACAGGCTAAACCTGTACATTTCTCCTTTTGAATTGACTTGTTTACGTTTAGATCTATAACAATATTTTGTGTCATTTTCTTCTTATACCTTTTATAGTCAAAGTTTGTGGTAAAAATAATAAAAATATTTAATATGATATGGATATTCTGGGATCAGTATTTGTTTTAGTTTTCCAGAACTCTAGAAGCACATGGCAGTGTTTCCTGCCCATGCCCCTGAGATCTTTTTTCTCTTGATGCCTTCGTCAGCCAGCCTCCCCTCTCTTTCTTCCTTTCCTTCATTTTTCTCTGTCTCTCTTTGGGTCTTTTTCTATCCTAGTACCTGTCTTTTGGGGCGTGTTTTGGGGGTTATTATGTCTCAGGTCTGGGGGACTCTGCCTCTCAGAATCTCTGCCTTTCTCAGCCCTCTACCTCAAGCTTTTCTCTGACAATATAGAGAGCACGTCCTCTCC